>JACGTP010000288.1:0-47543 GCA_023678845.1 Mischocyttarus mexicanus
ACCCTCGTCGGACGCGACCACTGGCACCGACTTCTCGAAGCTCCCCCAAACGTCGTCCAGCTTGCGTTGCCTAGGATTTACACCGACCCGCATCCGACCGAAACCTCGACGACGTTCGACTTTTCCACCATCCCTTCAAGATCGAACAAAAGATAGACTTTGGATAATAAAATATACAAAGGTTGAGAAAGAAAGAAAGAAATATATAAAACTAGACGAAACACTATGATAATATTAGATCTGTTTGATCAATTATAGTTTGAAAATAAAATTACAATTATTCATGAGAAAATAACTAAAGTTGTATTATTTATTAACTAATAGTGATTTTTATTTTAAGATCCGACATAGGCCCGATTGTTCCAGTTTCTAGTTAGAAACTTAATACGATTAATAGAAGTTTAGTTTAGCGGGGACAAATACGGGACGGGGATACGTTGTCTTGTCCATTAAAATACCATCATTTTAGTCTACTCGTACAAGTGGGCTACTCGGGCCAAGCCGTTGCCATAGTCGTTGTCGAGTTGAGTGGACCAACCGCATCGACTCACCCTGAGTTTCAGAGAAACGAAGAGAGAACATAGAATTACATTACCTGCTAGCTTGAAACATATCCCCTATTTCTCTCTCTCTCTCTCCCTCTCTCATAAACACACAAACACACATACATACACACGCACATACTCTATGTCTTACTGTCTGTCTGTCTTTTTCTTGGAAATAGTATGTCAACGAGAATACTACTATCCTAGAGATAGATAGATAGAGAAACGGAATGAAAGAAAAAGAGAGAGAGAGAGGGATGACAATCCGTTTAGTCTAACTTCCTTGGACGCGAGCATAAGCTCGAACGAAATTATTCAAAGTGTTGTCCGAAAACTCCTCGTTATCCTCTTCTCAAACAACTTTAGAGACTAAGTTATATTATCAAAGAACTTGAATAGCAAGCAAGAAATAACGTTTTCATGAACGTTTGAATGAAAATAATATCACTCATGGTTTATTCGTATCACTGCGATAAAATATTATGGAAAATCGTGACAGAACGTCGCAGAACGATTGAAGTTTATGATCATATTTTAACATTGAGTATAATAAAACCTTATAATAATAATAATAATAATAAATCAATCGGATAAAAGAATATACAGAGATGACAGTAAAAGGTGGTCAATCAGAAATCAAAACGTATGTTGGAATCGAAAAGACTGAGAAAGACGAATAAGAGTGACAGAGTGTGTGTGTATATTCGTGTGTGTGTGAGTGTGAGTGAGAAAGGAACGAAGCAAAGCGACATTCGAGACGGAACTCAAACATTGGCGTAGCCTTTAATTCCCTCTCTCATTCTCTCCGTATCTCTCTCTCTCTCTCTCTCTTTCTCTTTCTCTTTCCCCCTTCTCACCCTTCATGTATACATACACTTACGTACACATTTGTGCGAGAGTACAGCCGCAAAGTCAACCTAGGTACGGTATCCTTCTCTTGGTAGAAGCTACGAGCTTATATTATCTAGTTACTCGCGCGGCTTACAAATCAAACAAACAAACAAACAGATAGTGTGGTTTCGAGTTTACGATCTTTGATCTCCCATTCACCCCTCCTCCCTTCCTCCACCTCTGCACCCACTTCTCTCTATCTCTCTCTCTTATATCTAACATGTTTTTTTGCCTTTTCCATTCGGTAATCTTTTTTTCTTTCAGTGGCAGTCAAAATGTTAAAAATAAAACAAACCCCCCATTGTAACTATTCGTTCTTTCAACGTAAAGATAATCCAGAATGAACGTCGAATAATTTTCATAAAACCACGAGAAAAATAAAGTATAACCCAAACAGTTAGGTGTTGAAATGAATAGAAGTAGTATAAGTAAGAATATAGACAGACATGACATAGGATACACATACTACGGATAACGAAATTTCATAGAAACATTCACGAATGGCGTTAGTCGAATGACGATCTAGCGAAACACCCTGGTCGAAAATGCTATGGTGTTAAAGGTTAGAAGGAGATGGACAGTAGAGGAATATAGCAAAGCTTAAGTGGTGATGTGAAGGCTCGCGTGGAAGGAACCCGAACCCGAACTGGGCTACATCGAGATTCGCGTCTGGAATCTCAAGATTTGCACTAGCTAGTACGTGTCACCGAGAACCCTAGTCCTATCTTCTCTTCCTCTCCTCTACTTCTTGTTCTAGAGAAAGACAGATACATGAACGGAGAGAGAAGTATATCGTTCCTCCTTGCATTCTATCTACTCTCCTAGACTTCCTCTCGGCTTTTAGGTCGGGTAAGCTCTCGCGGAACTTCCGTAATGCGTTAATCCGGCAGGCACGTATCTACCTTGTAGGAGATAAGGTCGCACTGCTAGGATCGTAACGACCGCGATTCTCTCTCTCTCTCTCTCTATATATATATTTCTCCCTTTCTATCCCATTATTTTTATACAGAAAGTATGAGAGTCTGTCTTTTCTGTCTCTCTCTCTGTCTGTTTTTTTCTTCACTTCTCTTGACTACAGAATAATCGAGATTTTAGATTATATCTTGAGCTTTAAAAGCAAGATCGTAGAAGCTTATCTATCTAAAGATTTATCTGGTACCTCGAAAACCTTTTGGAAGGAAAGGATCGATTAGAAAATAACCATTAAAAGCGAGCGAATCTTTTTTTAACCTTGCAATTCGCTATACAGAGAAAAATTCGTTTAACTTTTTGACACTCCTCTCGTCACACGAGATTCTATTTTTTCCTTTTTCTTTTGTTAGTCGAGATAAAAGATATAGAAATTTACTTAATCGAATAAGGGAGGAAAAACAAACGTTACGTTGATGATTAAAACACGCATATTATGAATACGATTTTACTTTGATACGAATTGTTCTTATCTAAGTTTCCTGTTACTAACCGTAATATACCATTTTTTCTTTTATTCTGACCTAAACCGACTGATATTTGACCCTTTTATAAATATGGAAATGAACTTAAAATATATTTTAAGATAGTATCTTATCCGATAAAACAATGTAATTAATATTAAACACAGAAATTACGAAAGAGAAGACAAATATTATCCATAATTTATCGTGCATGATTTATCAAAGATCTTACAGTTGAGTAAACAATTTTTGTTAAAAATCTAAACGAAATATAATAATACTTTTATGAATGGATAAACAAAATTAAAGAGGGTGAAACGGGGGAGAGAAGAAAATATAGGAAGTGTGAATCACGTGGGGGAATCCTCCAATGAATCTAATTGTAAGTACTTGACATTTCATTAAAACAAGTTGAAAGCAAGTATTCAGTAGGAGTACACTTTAAACGCATTAGGACTTTCTCTCTTGCTGTCGCGAATATCGTAAGTTAGAAATTAGCTTTTCTCTTGGAAGATATTTGACAATATATCTATACGTGTTTGTAACTAGGATGTACATGTGTCTGTCTGTCTGTGTGTGTCTCAAACTTGAGGGGGGGTACATATAAGATGAACAAGATAGATAAACAGAAAGGAATAGAATGAGATGAAAAGCAGAAAACAAAACAGTAGATGGAAGGAAGATGACATACGGTAAAATCGACACGGCAGGTTAACTCGGCTGAAGGTATGAGAAGAGGTACAGTTTGGTTTCGAGGGAAATTCGAACCTAAACTTTGTTTGTCACCGACGCCATTCTGTTGTCTCTTTACTTTATCTCTCCCACCATTTCTACAACCACCACCACCATCACCACGACCACCACACCACCAACCCACCACCCTCATCTTCTGTATTCTACTCTTCCTCTTCCTTGCTCTTTCTCATAGTCCTGTAGGAAACGGTACAGCACAGCTAGCAGAAGCTTTTCCTACTTCCTCCTTTAGACAACACACTGGCAAGCAACCCTTTTGCATCTAACCACCCAAACCTGAGCGCACACGGTGATTCCATTATCGTCGAGCCGACTACGACGACGAAGGACGACGACGACGACGACGACGTCTCCTGGTACGAACCCAACCCCCCATGGAATATTCCATGGGGTTAGACTTTCGTTCTTAGGACCGATATCACGCTACACTCCTTGCTTCTGTTCATTACCTTTGTTCTCTACCACTACTACCACTACTTCTACTACTACTATTACTATCATCATCATTCCTATAACTCTAATAAACTCTCTCTCTCTCTCTCTCTCTTTCTCTGATATTCTTACCTCTCATGCTTACGATTTCTGATTATCTTCAAAGTTTTTCATTAAATTACGAGGAAAACCCCCTTTTAAAGAAATTCTAACTAAATAAGTAGAAGTAACTAGATTCAACTGCAACCATCTAAACTCGATACTACTACTACTACTTTTTCCCTTCCCTTTATTTTTTCGTTTCAAGATTGGAGAATAAAGATGAGATATATATGAGAAAAAGAAGAATAAAAAAACGAAGAATAGGTAACATCCTAAGCAAACAAAATGTAAAAACTTTTTTAAGTTACGTCCGGTCCTCTCTATGTGCAAGGAAAGTATTTTTCTGAGATTGCATGAATTTTATCCTACTTCTGGTTGAGTACTATCTTATATACATGAAAAAAAGGTAAAGGGTGAGAATAAAAAAGGGGTAAGGAAGCAAAAGATAGGTGGAGAGGGAAGCATCTCTACATAGGAACTTTCAATTTTCGCTTAAGTCCACTTTCCTCGTTTTCTAAACGCCATACAAGTATCTTCCCTTTCATTCCCTTCTTTAGGATCTCTTCAAGCCCTTTCCCCTCTCCTCCTCGCTCTCCGTTTTATCCTTATTCTCTTCAAGGTCTTCTAGAAACAACGAACTTATATTTCCATCTTTGAAACTTTCTTAAACACTTTCCTATCCAGTTCGGAAAATGTGCAAGTACTACCTTCGCTAGTATGAAAAGGGTAAAAAGGTATAGGTAAAAGGGTTGGTACATGATTAGGCTTCAAACGTATATAACCAGTTTTTCTATGATGTTTTATTCTGTTTTATTTTATTTTATTCTAATCTGGCTACTTGTACTACTAAAATTTCAACTTCTTTTAAAATGAAAATAAATATTCGAATAGAATCACCATAAAAAAGAGAAGAAAAGAAGGCAATAATAAAAAAATAATAATTCCTCAAACGTTGCACATTGTATCGGTCGAGTGAATATCGAAATAACTTTCTTCCTGTTCAATTTAATATTGAAAGAAACATTAGAAGCAAAAATCTAATAATAGACAGTCATAGAGAAAAAGAATGAAAGGGAAAGAGAAAGAGAATAAAAAGAAATCGAAGGGATTCAGAAATAGTTGTAGAATGGGGGTGAGCAGGGGTAGGAAGGGGGACAAGTGAAAGAAGAACGAGAAGGAACGAATTTAGACGATGAAAGCAAGCAAGCAAGAGAGAAAAAAAGGAAAAAAAGAAAAATGGCAGAAAAGAAAGCAAGGAAAAAAAAGGAAATAAAAGGAGAGAAAAAAAAGGTCGCGGAAAAGGAAGAGGAAGAGGAAGAGGGATTGAACGGGGGTTGAGGGTTGAGGGTTGAGGGTTGAGGAAGGTGAAGGTGGAAAGAATGGTTAAGGGATGGGGGTAGGGATTCCTATTTAGCGAAGATCTCGGGCAAATCGCCTGGAGGGTTGGAGACAGTTTCCGGCTTAGCAATTCGTTAGAAACTCCACGAAGCCGGTCGAACCTTTCGCTTCCTCGGTTCTTGCTGGGCACAATGAACATTTTCACAATGGTCATACATTGGTCATCCCAGATGGTCGGGTGGAGAAGAGGAGACATTCATCCCCCTCGCTCCCTGTCTCCGGTCGAGTCTTTCTCTACAAACCCACACAACCACCCAATCCTCAAATCCTTCTTCTTCTTCTTCTTCTTCTTCTTCCTCCCCACCTGCTCGTTCTCCACCTGGTCCCCTACCACTCTCTTTTTCAACCCCCAATCCCTCAACTCCGAACCCCCCTTCTTCCTATGGGAATAGGAGGTATAACGGAAAGAACCTGGAATGGAAGGAAAGTTGCTTTCACCTTTTCCAACCTTCTTCTACATCGTCTAGGTCCACGTATCGACTCGACGATGGAAACATTTTGTCAAGGTGGAGGTGGTGGTGGTGGTGGTGGTGAGAAAGAGGAAACCCCGGCTGGCTGAGAGTTGCTTGGGGTAGGTTTTGATCAGAGGGGAGAGGGAAGGTTGAGTTGAGTTGGGTTAGGTTCGGTTGAGTTCCTGGTCGTAGGAGTTTGAGGTTTCTAGCGAAGAGGCCGACGAACGAACTTTATTTCGCAATAAATGCAATATAACTTCCGTTTTGTACAAGAGAGAGAAAGTGAGAGAGTGAGGGTGAAACGATGGGTTGGAGAGGGTGTACGTTGCTTCTTCGCGATCCAACGAAAATATCTTGTGGTAAATGAAATGGACAAATTCCAGTTAAGGTTATTTCATGGTATTCGGTATGTTCGTGTATATACACACCACCAACGGACGTAGAAAATCTTTTAGCCTTTCTTTTCTTTTTTTTTTCTCGAACGATGAAATGGAACGAGCTTTGGGATAAGAAGAAAAGAGGAAGAGGAAGAGGAAGAGGAAAAGGGGAATACCGTGTTGTTGTCCAAAATGAACAAAAGCACAGACTCACGAGATTCTTCGGTTCGATTGTCGTTGACCTTAAAAATTCGTTTAGCTATTACTTTGTCTATTATTGTAAGATTGGTAACATCAATCAACGATTGGCTGCCTCCCACCCCCCAATACGAGTGGACAGAAAACTCTATTGTAAGATGATACTAATCAATATTGCTTGAAGGTTTTTCTCTTTTTTCTTTTAAATAGTTTTATATCTCACGTTTGATATTATCGTTTAATATTATTTTAGATATTTGTATTTGTGGAATTTAACAGGGATGTTTTTAATGTAAAAAGAGGATAATTCTTTTAGGTGGAGAAGGTTTAGGGTGTTATCTGTTGCATTTAGTGACAGAGAGTAGAAGCAGTAAATTGTACAGCTTTTTAGATCTTCTCGTTTATAGAAAATAAATGTAAAAAATTATGATTTTATTATCGAATGGTTTTAGTTAAATATTGGGCGTTTAGAGTCGTCGAAGAAACATTAATAGAAATGTTTGAAATATATAAATCGGTTGGTAACTCGTTAAACGTGTGTAGGTAATATGAGGATGAACATCGGCATGCATCAAACACCATGATATCATTTATTCGTCCAGCGTGTTTTTAACGGTTTGTATACAGTACCACCTCACCACCATTCCTCCCATTCTACCATATACTCTTCCTATTCTCGCGCAAATATATCGATCGTCATTATAGCGTTTCTATGTGTGGTACAGGAAAAGTATATACCGAACCTGGAACCTATTACTGTGAAAATGATTTAAGCTTAGAGATAAATTTACTTCCTCCGACAAATATTTCCTCGAGTACTCTAACCAAACCACCCTCCAATCCAACCCGTCGTACATTTTATTCCCAGTCGAAGTAAGTGTAAAAGTATTATATTTATATACTATGTTAGCGTATGTGTGTTGTATAATCCATCAATTCATCAACAACATTCGGAATTGACCATTAAATGACGAATTAAGTTTCCGTTAAAGACAAAATTCGATTTAAAAAATTCATTATAATAAATATACGTATACATTACAATAAAATAAATTTATTTTTCTTCCAAATATTATTCTCTACATTTATTAATTTTATTTTAGATAAAAACAAAAAAACAAATTGGTTAGTTCAAGTATTAATAATTCATACCGTATGCATTTTATTTTCCTATTTTACCGAAGAAATACGATACATGATTTAAACGATAGATAACCAAAATAACAGCAAAGAAGGATGGATGGATGGATGGATGGATGGATGGATGGATGGATGATAAAAGAAAAGATTGAAAGGAAAAGGAGAGGCACAAAACTCGTTGGTTAGGAAATTTGTTGGACGAAGAGAGGGGTTAGTGGGTGGCGGCATTTTCAAGTTCTTTGAGGTGCCGACAGACAAAGCATAGTCCGTTTATTTCCTATTAACGTACCCTTTTACTATTTCCCCCTAAGAGTCTAAGGTATTTATTTAATAAAATTTTACGGACTATAGTGGCCGGTCGAACACATGGTTCAAGAGGATAAAACATGGGAACGCAACAACTATGAAGGAGGTGGAGAAGGGAGAAAAAGGGTTGTAACAACTATATATGCATACGGTAAAACGCATTACCCTGCGGTTAAAGTAAAAAGAAATTTCTGTTTAGCTTTACTTCGTCTAACATATTTCCAACCCTTACCTCCCCTGCACAACCCTTGTCCTCTCTTTCACAATGTTTTCATGTTTACTCTTTTTACCCTTTAGGTTTCTCTTGAACAATTTAAGGTTTTCTTTTATGCTTTATATATTACGTTTGCCTTCTTCCAACAGATAAGAATCTGTTAAGTGTACCTCACCAGCAGTGTCTTTGAAAATCTCTTTCATGTAAAATCAATTCACCTAAATTCAATTATATTCCTATTCGTTGATATTTATTGGAAGATAAGATTTATTTGCCTGTATTTGAGGCAACTATTTTTAACTAATTTATTATAAAATATATGTTTGACAGAGGATCAATAAATGAATTGTTAAAAAACAATAACACAAGGATGTCTTATAAACTTAAATATAAAACTAAGAAAAATTAAATCCTATTGCGATAGTAGAAATTTAAACGAAAATTTAAATACGCTTTTATTAACACACATGTATAAATATAAACACTTACACATACTTGTAATTAAATACTTTTAAACCTAATTGACAGGAAAGGCACAACAGTTGATGTTTAGAATTTGTAATAGTGCGAAAGTGGCAGTGCAGAGATAAACGTTGAAATCATTTCAGATGATTATCAACCTAAACGTGTTAACATCAAACTCTAAAGGAATCGTTTTATTTAGTATAATTATTACGACAAATCTAATTTGATTTTAGGTAATTCAAACTAAATCGTATAACCATATGCTACTAACGACCACTTTTCGAAGATTATTATATTGTCTGACTACTATAACGAACTTTTCCTTGATACTACACACACCATACTCTCTCATTTAGTCTAGTTCATCCAGTTGCTATTCCAAAGTGGCAAACCGCTACCACAGGAATTCCTCTGGGCACATTGCCAGATCTACGTTATAGCGCATAAACAGTTAACTTGCCATGCTTTCAAAAAATCATAGTTCGTTAACTGAAATTAAACATTTTTATTATTATTTTTCATCTTCTCCTCCTCATTCTGCTCGTTAGATTCAATTCTTTTATATATATGTATAGTTGATTTTTATTGTATTATTTTAATAGGATATTTATTAATTGACATAATCTTGAATAAGATTCCTTTTGATTTCACGTTAAAGAAATGAATTTAAACCGAACGATACTCGTAAAGAATCATTATGTCAATTGGTCGTGTAATTTCAAGAAGATAAAAACAGTATTATCGGATAACTTTTTACGACATTAGCGAGTATGCTGTCAGAACCTTTTAAAAGGTTAACGAATTTATATATATATATACATAGACAGTTACTATACCTAATTACGTTAGTTCGTGTCGTGTCGGAAAGAAAATAAAACGTTGTTCTCGTTAATCGAAAGGTCAACTCGTCGCGTGTCGTTTTAAGTAGGGTGGAAAAGGTAAAAAGGGAGGAGAAAAGAAGGGTAAAAAGCACAGAAAGTGTTCTTTTAACGCAGAGATTAGGCGAGTAGTTTGATGACTTATATTATACGATACAAGTTTTACTTTCCGTCGTCTAGTTAATACCTTTTTATTTTTCCTTATTCTATTCTCGATCATATTTTTTTCTCGCTTAATTATGTTCAGGTATCATAACAAGTATTTTATTCTTTATTATTGTAATTATTATTATTATGACGATTAGGTTTCAGCATGGAAAATGCACAAATATTTTCTATACAACGAATTTTTATTTTTCTTCTTATAAAATCTAGGATATATTAGGATTACTTGCCTCTCTCCCTCTCTCTACTCCGTTAAATTAGGTTATTAAAATTCGATATCTTTGGAAAATACCGTCGCTAATGGAAAAAGCTCTCAAACTGTAGTTTATTTAGAAGAAAAGTTAGCACACGCGAAGGGAAAAAAGAAATGAATGAAAAAGTAAGTAAGGAAGGATGGAAGGAAAGAAGGAAAGAACTGAAGAAAGTAAAAGAGAAAAGTAAGAAAGATTGGAAGGGAAAGAAAGGACGAAGAGAAAGGGTCGTTGCACCGTTTTCGTTAGGTCATACCACACACCTGGCGTGCACTGCTGATGTATCAGCATACTGCTGCTAACTTTTATCCTTCGTTTCTAAAATCCAAAAATTTTAAGATGCACCCAAGACCAACCAACCAACCAACCAACGAACCAACATTTTGGTTGCTGTCGAGCCTTTTACCACCTTTTCTGAAACCCTATCTCTAATGTATTTTTCTTTTTAACCATTGACGATGAGAATAAAAGACTACAGTTGGGAGTTAGATGAAATTTAGACACAACTCAGAATGAAAATAGGTTTAGGTGTCTTTTGGGAATAAGAAAGATGACACGTCTTACCCCAATATGTTTATGTAATTCATTCTAATCACAAATTAGATACTTTATCTTGAATTTTCTAACATAACTAAACTTCAAAGTGTCCTAATATATATATCTATCAGGAAATTAGTATCCCCGGTAGGTTCTCTATTAAATCTCTCAGTAGGGGTTAAAACGCATCGTACGTTGAAGAAACCGCTAAGTCCTATACCAGAAAAGGGTTACGTGATCTCGTAAAAATGTTAATGGTGATGTCGTACGTGTAACCTCCTACCTTTTTCCCTCCCATCCCCGAATGTGTAGAACTCTCTGAATTCGTACTTCGCAGGATGTGAGTAAAGCAAAACGAACACGTACGAAACTGGAATACTCTCTCTCTACCCTTTTCTATCATCCAACATGGCTGTTTCCACTTCCGACTGTTTTCTTTTCTCATTCATTTTCTTTCTCTCTTTACCCATTCCCACACTCACACACACACACAAAAATAAACATACACATAAATTCAAACATAAGGGGAGACACATATTTCGTCGTAGTGTTTCCTTTCATTCCTCGTTACTAGTTTTTATTTATTTTTCTTAACCATTTTCGTTCGATTTTCTTTCTCTGAGCTTTTTCCATCACTGCAAAACTGATTCAACTTTTCTTTATCTTCTTTTCTCTTATATTTTTTATATTTTTTTTTGTTTCCCGAGGAACGATGAACTCTTAAACGCCATTTGTCTCCAGTTTATGACCACCACGTAAGACCACTGGTATCAACACCGTTGTTGATGATGGTCCATTTAGACGCACTACCGTTGGCCCACTACAATTCCATACCCCTTGATATTCTCCTCTTTCTCCTCCTCCTCTTCCTAACATTCTCCCCCTCTTACTTCACCACCGACATTTTTCGTGAAGACTCTACTATTGGGTAGAACTGGAAAAGCTTAACCAAGATTTCTAGAAGAAAGATTGCCTCTACTTTTATTTATATATTTATGTATTTATTAGTTTATTATTTATAACAGAACGTGTGAGAGCTTTTTAATGTTGCACGAACGGAAAATATATTAAGGAGTTACTCGTAATTCTTAATTAAAAGGGAAAATAATGTAATGTTTTCGTAAAAACGAATTTCCCTATGGTTGAATATAATTAAAGGAAATATTAAACCAATTTAGAATTTAAGTTGGAGATAGTTTTTTCGTTAAGCGTTAAAATAGAAATTCGTGATAAGAGATACGTAGGATTTTCCAGTAGACACACATACACATACACGTGCTGGATACATGTGCATGAAATATACACATACAAACGTGGATATACATTTACAGCAAAGGTCCGATTCGATTAACGCGTGACCACTGCACAGGATTCGTTTAGAAAATGAGACGACTAGCTCGGTAACGTGGTTAATTGTTTAATTCACAGGTATCGCGAGGATGTTGTTGTCGTTGTCGTTGTTGCTGTCTTTGTCGTTGTCGTTGGAACAAACAACCAAAGCGTGGCACACCTCGGGTGTCGCACTAAAAGCAAACGTCCAGGTCGTTGCATTTAATTTTGTATTTTGAAATTTCTCTTATTTCCAAATAACTAAAAAAATGTAATCGCCTTCTGCTGTGTTCATGTATGCATGTGTATATATCTGAATATATGTGTGTGTGTAAAAGAGAGAGAGATAGAGAGAGAAAAGGAAGATACAAATAAGATGAAGAAGAAGAAGAAGAAGTGAGTTTAAAACGTTACTTCAGCTGGTGGCATCAACAAAGTTTCGCGTTGTCAGTGTTTTACCAGTTGGGATTGGTAGGATGAGAGTTGAGGGTAGCGAAGAAGATCGGGGATAGGAGGAGGGCTGGTAGGAAGGGTGGGGATTTGAAAAGAAGGGTTGATGGTAGTTCGTCTCGCGAGAGAACGAGAAGGACGAGCAGCGAGTATCTAGAATAATGTTGTTACACGCTTCCACGAGCTAAAGTGCAATTTTCAGAAGATCACATACTGAAACAAACAAAAACGTACTTCTTGCTGACGCTACTTGGAAACATATATATATATATTTCCACCATCGAGATAAAAACACTATAACGTTCCTTTTTCTTTTGTATTCTTCAATTGTAAAATCCGCAATAGTCAATTTCGGATGATGTTTATTATGTTCCCCTTAGTTGCATAAGGGAATTACTCATTTTATTTTCTTTCGTATCTAAGATAATGCAAATTTTCAAAGTTAACTTTTAAATGACTGTAAGAGAGTGAGAGAGAATAACTAAATCGGTAGGTATTTTTGCTGGCAAGTAATTCGTGTATCTCCTGAAGCGAGAGTACGAACAGTTCTCAGGAGAGTTCTCGGGAACGAGAAGTGTAGGTGTGTGCCGAGATTCCGTAGGGATGACAGACAGAGAGGAACAGGGAGGAGAAGAAGATTTGAGAGAAGTGAAGGAAGGGTGGTGGAAAAGCACCGCTGGACATTGAGAAGAGGCGTCGTGATGCCGATGGGTTTACCAACGCGTCCGGTGTGTGTGCTTTGCTAAGGGTAGTTGCTACAAAGAGAGAGATAGGAACTGAAATAGAGAAGGAGTGGGAAGGAAGGAAGGAAGGAAGAAGGGGGAATTGTGAGGGAAGGGTGAGGGTTGAAGGAGGGACGAGTGGATTGGGTAGGAACGTGGTGATGCCAGGGCATCCAGGGTTATCTTTCGCATGCAAACGCGGCCCTGCGCCTGGCTGCATTCCCATAGAAATCGCACGTTATGCAACTCGTATACACGTGTTGTAACGCCTAGTTGCAAGTAGGTATATGTCGAGAGTTACGATATATCCGACACTGACTTTACTCTCTCTCTCTCTCTCTGTCTCTCAGTTTGTGTATATGTGTGTATGTGTTTCACTTCTCTAGTCTTCTCTTCTCCAGCCTTGAACAAGGTACCTAATGTTGAGAGATGATAATAAAGACCCATGGGAGCCTTCTCGTCTGATGCCACATGACCGCCGTATGCATATCTCCTTTTGGATTCGTCCTTTTGTGTTTATATCCTTCTACGAGAGATGGCCGAGAAATAAGGGATAGTTTTGCCAAACGATTTGACATCGGCGTCATATTTATATGTACCTATATGTATTGTGAGATAAAATGTGTTAACCATGTCACATGATAATAGAGATTTCCAGAATGTAAATCGTAAAGGTTTTTCTTTTATAGATATTTTTTCATTTGATTACGTGGTTAGAAATATTTTATATATTTTATTGATAGGTTTTCTTTAATATGATATCATTAATATTTGCATAATAGATTTGTCGTTTAGTGGAGATATACTATAAGTTTATTATTTTAATAAGAAATAGGATTTTAGAGTAAAATATACACAAGTGTAAGTTATTTCTTACGCGTGAATGTATCTTTTTTTTCATTCTTGATATTCTCGTATGCGACAAGTAGAAACCGTGAGAAGGTTTCTACTTGCGTATATCCAAGATTGTGGCATAAGGTGAAAGAGTATTTGAAAAGTACAACTCGAGATAGTGGTGGTAGCTGGTGGTAGCTGGTGGTGGTGGTGGTGGTTGGTGGAAGAGAGATCCCGATGCTAGATCCTATTTCCAGGAATATAAACGATCATGTCTGAATAGAAGCGAGGAATAAATCTAAAGGAGTCTGTTCATCTTGGCAATGATCCTGCGCATCTTATACCTTTTATACTACCAACCTCGATCTCTTTTTCCCCCTTTTACGTCCAGGAGAGAGAGAGAAAGTAAAGCGTCCTTAGTAGACGTCTGCAACTTTACGCGCTGGATTTTGCTTCAACGCAATCTCTTATCCTCTCTACCTTGAATATAACCGGTATATCGGTGAGAATAAATGTGTGTATGTGTGTGAGAGAGAGAGAGAGAGAGAGAGAGACGCAGGAATGATCGTTAAAATATCGGCAAGCTGGCGAATCGCATATCCATTCGATCAATTCAAATGTATCTTCCATCTTTTTCCAATTCAAACGTCCCGGTACATAGCAATGCTACGTTTTTTTTTTTTCCTTTATCCTCAAAGGATAGAACGTTTTCCCTGTGATTTTAGATATTCGTAACTTGGGACAGTAACCGATGAGGTATCGAATATAATATTAAAGTATGATTTTGTAAACCTTCACTGCCGATCATTTGTTATTTTATTTATTACCTAGCATTTATCCTGCATTAGTTGCAATGTGTCTCGAACTAACTTCAAAATGTTTTAATAAAGTGTCGTCAATCTTATAAAATATGTTCGTACAATTTTTATAGCAAAAAATAGGATTTTCTGTTATTTTTAATATGCACATGCATTGCAATTACACTTATCAAAAATTTCAGATACATCACACAATTATTTTCTAAATAAGTTTTAATTTAATATAAAAGATATATACATAAATCTACTTATTAAGAAATAAAAATAAAAATCAACCATTAGAAATAGATATAACATCTGTTAGAAAGTAGGTCACTGGTCAGAAAAGTAGGTCAGCTGTAAATGTATTGAGAGAAAGATAGGCAAAGGTGTACGTCTGAGTCAAACGAGTTTAAGCATCGGTTATGTTTACATCTCTCGGTGAATTCTAGGAAATTCGTTAAATATGAAATTCCCAGGAAAACATTCCTTAACTACCCTTCCTTATCTTTTGTTTACGTTCGTGTATGTTCGGTACATGTCGATTATATTCGTAACTACTTTTCATAATAATCGTTAGTCTTCTTCGAGTGTCGGAAGGTGTAACAATAATATTACGAATATGTCATTTATTTCGCGTCGTGTATACGCGTGTGTGTGTTTTCTTCTTATGCAAGTGAATATGCATGTGTGGATATGCAGTATTGGATATAAAGGACCAAGGTACATCTAATTGTAAGCTGACCATACTTTTTTACTTTTTTTTAACATTTCACCGCGGCGTAGTAGGTTTAGTATCAAACATATTATATGAATAATTTTTGATTTAAAAAAATCTGATAGGTAATCGTAACATTGTAGAATTTTTTTTAACCGGAGACACCACCGTATGTATGCGTTCATAATTAACACGAATAATTTTCGCTACATTCGTAGAACTGAAAAGGTTTTAAAATATGATCTCTCGTGTCAGAATTTCATTCATAATGATGCATAATCAACGTACATCTCGGCAAGTGGCCAGGTCTCTTCTTTTTTATTTATTTTTTAAACACTCGCACAGAAGTATCCTTTTGTTTTTTTGTTATATATACAAACGCATCTCGACTTGATGCTTAAATACATACACGCATTTATATACAGCTCGGAGAATAATTAAAATAATAAATATTTCTTCCAAGATTATTGTGGCAAAAAATGTTGTAGAGAATGACGTGGGTTAACCTATTTGGAATTTTTTGATATTTGCAACGGGGTAGGGGGGAAAGCATCGGTGTTTTTCTCGATTGAGGTTTTCCTGGTACCGGGGAGTCCCTTTATTTCCGACGTATGTTCGACAGCAGACAACGAGAAAAAGGAGGAGGGGAAGAATGATGCAGGATGAGGGTAGAAAAGAAGAAGAAGAGGAATGAAGTGAGGAAGGCAGATAGAAGAACTTTTCTTTGTACCCACCCTAAACCCTTCCTCTTATATTTCTTTCACTCTCTTTCCCTATCTTTCAGTTGGTATCTCAGTCGTAGTATGTAAAAAAGGCCGATGCTGATCAAACGAGGACGCTTCGTGGAACACGGCTTGTGCATCGAGGAGGAAACGGAAGACGAGTAGAGAGAGAAAGAGAAAAAGAGAGGGAGTATGTTTCTTCCATCTTCGAGAACGACGTCGTCGCAGTTTCGAAAAAGGTAGACACCTGGTGCATCCTATTCCGGTAATCCTTGAATCGAAAGATACGTCTGTCTCACAATGGATGAAAAGAACGTCGTTTGTCGGGTCCTTTTATTTTACCTTTCTTTTATCAAAAAAGAAAAAATCAAAAAAATATCATCACCTTTCTTTTGTTTTTTATCTTTTTTTGATAAATAAATTATTAATATTTTTTCATTATTATTATTCTTATCTCGTGGCCATGAAAAATGTTGAAAGAATAATAATAAAATAGACTTGAGACGAGAATATACTGTCGGAGTAGCATAATCGTATTGTTATCTGTTGATTCGTAGAAATGCATTCGTCTTTCGTTCGTTGAGCACATTGGCAAAATGCTGAGGAAGGCAGCAGATACACGTCTTCTATGTAGAAATAATAATTTATATGTATGTGTTTGTGTTTGTGTATGAATATATATATATTTATGCGATAATGCTTGTTTCGAGGGATGAAAGGTTTCCTTTATTCGTTGAATATAAGTAAACGTAGGTATAATATGCAGGTTTTGTTGCAGTACATGCATATATACACGGTGAGTTATTTAAAACAATTTACCCTAATAATTCGATTATTATAAACAATTAAAAAAATATATTTCAGGCAAAACTTAATCACAATTAACTACACCTAAGGTTTTTTTACTATTTTAACTTTTTATTTTAATTTTGTATTTTTAGCAGTGGAAGTTTAAAGTAAATTGTAAGGTGTAACGTAACACAGGATTATGGTAGTCTAAAAATCATCATTATTTTTGATATATTTCTATCGTAGTTAACAATCATATTATTCAGATGACTTGTTTGAAATGATTCACCTAGTATATAATCATGAACTTGATAATATATTGTAGTGCACGTATGTAAATGTTGGAATGCATGTGTTTAGATTGTTGGTCAAACAATGCCGTTGTATTTGGAGTCAAAAATATCTGTGGTTTGCTCTTCTACCTCTCTGTCTCTCTTATTCTGGCAACTGTATTTTGGAGTAGTCCGATAAGATGGACGCCAGAGTAAAGGATCCAAGAGAATTGTTTCTTCCAGATTATTCGACCGTTTTGACCTATTTTACGATATTAATCGTTCCGTGCCCTCTACTTCCGCCATCGTGAAATCCCTTTTCATCGTTTTCCCGCACCGTGAGATTCACGTACTTCGCATGAGAAGAAAACGCAGAATTGAAAGAGCAAGAGAGAGAAAGAGAGAGAGTAATCTCGAAATTCAAGATACAATAGGTACTCAACTTTATCGATATGTTCATTGAAATGACCGAGATTCTCTTTCCTTTCATAATATCCCCATACAAAATCCTAAAGCTGCTGTAATATTTTATATTTTATTGAATTTCGTATTTTTATACATATATAAATATACAACACTAAACGTACCATCAATTCTTATTTTCTATTTCAAATTTTCCCTACTAGATTTTATTTTCTTTTTATTTTATCAAATCTTATGAATATTATCATTACAAATATTTTTGGTGTTTGCGTTTGGAAAATTATCAAATTTTTTATAGTCATTATATCGAGAGAGTTTACTAATTATATAAAATATATATACATGCAATACTAAACGTACCATAAATTCTCATTTTCTATTTCACACTTACCCCACTCGATGTATTATTGATTAAACTTTATTTTTTTTTCCTTCATACTATATTAAATTTTACGAATATTATAATTAGAAATATTTTTGTTATTTGCATCTCTGGAAAATTATACGATTTATTATTTATGTCAATATATCGAGAATTCGCTAATTATACAATAAATACATATATTTATTTCTTTTAATAAAGATTATTCGACCAGCTGAAGTACAAATATTTATACGTAAGCTCTCGATAAATATAGCATTAAATAAAATGATAATATTTGAACGAAAACTGACCAATGTGGTTTAAACCATTAAACCTACTCGCATACAATTAAATAATACGTGAGAATCCGAACATTTTCTACAAATAAAACTCGTACATTTATTTTACACACGTTCATACTTTCTAACACCCCTCTCTCTCTCTCTCTTTTTGCCTACTCTTTCTCTCGTTTATTTATTAATTTTTTTCGTTTGTTTCTGCTGAAGATTCGAAGCATTATTGCAGTAAAAGGTTGTGTGCAAGTAACTTTAGTTAATTTTAGTTAAATTTCTAGGTAGATTTTCCTCACGTCCCGGGGTATTCCAGTCACAGATCGTGCATTCATGTTCTGTCGAAGTGTAACAGTCGGGTAGCTTGCACTCTTTCACCCTTTCACCCTTTCACCCTTACACCCTTCGACGTCACAGCTGCACGTCATAGGATAATATACGCACATGTGCGTATACATTAACGTTTACTCTTACATGGAATATCAAGGTTTCTATATAACACTTTAATCGTTAGAAAATATATTTAATGATTGATTTACAATTACATTTACAATTATAATTTCAATACTAAATGTTTAAATTACAATCATTAGTTCAACTAATTTTATTTTATTTTATTTTATTTATTTACGGGATAAATCTATTAGTAAAACAAATATTCAATATTATTATTTTTACACTTGTCGAAGTAATAAAATTACATCGTTAAATTTTCTAAAAAGTACCAAAAAATATTATCATAAAAAAGATCTAACGAGTTTTCTTCTTCTTCTTCTTCTTCTTCTTCTTCTTCTTCTTCTTCAACTCGAGCCTCCTGTCTGTCTTCTTTTTCTTCTTATGTTTCTTTTCGTTTCCATTTTTGTATATAACTACGTCCATGTATTTAGATGCGCACCCCTTACCTTCCGGCCTCGTGACTTTTTCATTTTCGCACGAAACGGTTCTCTACCTACGTTGGGTGAACGAAGACGTTCGTTTTACCACCCCTAACATTTTCATTCTTCTGCCTTTTTCCCCTTTTCTTTCTTTTTTTTTCTTCTTTTTTTCCAAGCCATCCGCATCCTAGCGTCTCGCTTTTCCGCTCTCTACACTTTTCTCTTGCTTCGCCAATATTCCTCTTTTTTTTTTCTCAATCTTTTTTTCTTCTTTTTTTTTGTGTCGTTTTCCTGTGAGAATACTTCCAACACCCGTTCCTTCCTCTTGGAACTTCCATCCACCTTCTCGTCCCTCGTACGATGGACGTTGTCGTTGAAAGAAAAATATCTCCAATCCCCGATACCTGTCCTCGTTTTCGGTACTTTGTTAGATTCTACGTTCTGTTTTAAACACGAGATGACATAAAGCCGATTACAATACTTTCTCTCTCTCTCTCTTCATTTTCTTTTTTTTTCCATCTTATAATACCTTCTCTTTAAATAATAAAACTGATTTGATTTTTGGCCAATTATTATCAGGAGAATTACTACAATGATATTTCGATGGTACACTTTATAGAATAACAATCATAATAATTATTATTATTGTATTATTATTACTTGGAAATAGCGATATTATATATTGGTTTGAAAGTATAATAGTGAGATCAATAAAATGTATGATTCAGTTAATACAGCAATTAGTATGCTGCGGTATTCCTACTGTTTCATTGCACATATTATACATATATATATGTATGTATATATATATAATTAATATAATAATAATAATTATAATAATAATAATGATAACACAATAATTCAAATTTTCAGATAACATTACATTATTATCATACATATAAGTCGAGAAGTAGATAATAGAATCGATAAAACCATATGACGGTTAATAAATATATATAATTATGCATATACTATTAGGTTGGTGCATATAAAATGTCTTTTGAAGTTTCTTTGCCTTGCCAATTTCAAAAAGATGTCGAAATATTGTTGTATGGTCAATTTTCATCCTCGTAGCAAGTTTTCCCTTGTGAATACAATTGGATTCGCTTCCACCAATACCTTCGGATCATCATTTTTCACAGACGTTTCGGATCTTTCACGTGGGTCATTTTTTAATGAAAAATCTCCAAAATTTATTCCAACACGTAAATTTTTTGCTTTTAATAATAATTTGTTAACCTGTCGTAAGGTTCGGTACATGTTCGAGTACTGGAGAGGTTGAATTGGTCATTGAAGTTTGGATTGTTTTAGGGGTAAAAGAATTCGCGTTTGTTCGCATAGTTGGTGAGGTGTGGCAAGGAGAAGGGGATGGAACAGTAGGAGGGGTGTTCTCTACTCGTTTTTCTTTCTTTTTTACGAACCTATCGGCTAGTCGCTTGGGAAAAGAATATAATCCTGGATATTCCCGTGTGTCGAACACATGGAATCGAGAAACGAGGAATAAATTTATGGGAAACACGTCCGACGAGAGACGATAAATATATTCTTTTTTCTTTTTTCTCTTACTTTTATTTTTATTTTTATTTTTAGTTTTTTTTATCGACTCGAAACAAACTTGCAATCGTCGATAGAAGAAATGATTTTACGATCAAGGCCAAATTTTCCCATGTGAGATCGTCGAGATCGTCAAACATGCGCAGTGTTTATCTAATTCGAAATAGGTTTTAAAAGATATACGGTAAATTGTATTTTTTTTACACACACACACATATATTATCGATGATGAATTAATTAGATTTCCTAATTTTCCAACATCACCGTCTCGTAGTTAAATTCATCATAACAGATAGAAAGTACGTGCTAAAATTAATCTATATTTCAGCGACGTCAGAATAAATTGCCGGAACTTTCATGGAAAAGCGAACCGGTCCTCGGTTTGGTCTGGTATCGTCTGGTTGGTTCAGCAGTTTCAACTAGGAAATTCGTCGTCACGTAATCAAATTACAAATAAAATTATTTCATGTAATAACGATTTATTCTCGATATCGAAATGCCGAAAAGTCAATATTTCGTATATAGAAATATATTATGTATATAAACGTTTTAGATATTTCAAGTTAAATCAAAACTTACACCTGGACTAATATTTCATCGATCGGTTTGATACGAACACTTTAAAATATTTTCTATCATTATTTTTCATTATTTTTTAAAACTGTAAAGATAAGTCAAAAAATTTGCCAAATCATTTTGAACGAATATCTCTCTTGTATGAAAACCCAAGGATAGAAAAGAAAATATAGAAGGAATAAATAAATGGAAGTTTAGGGGAAAGTGTAGACTTTTTCCAGTCATCTAAAGCTAGCATCTCGTCGTGTCTCTGTGTCTATTCGTGAAAAACTTTCGTCTAAAATCTATTTTTATTTTCTATTCGACTACTCTTAGGAATTTATCACAGACGTCTGTAAAGTGTATAAAGTATGTTGCTTTGTGTCGTACTAGTAACGCTTGCTATGCCACTGAAGTATCTCTGCCAAACAGGGAAGAATTCTTCCATCAAGTAAAAAAAAAAAGATGAAGAAGAAATAGAGAAAGAAGAAAAAGAACGTGATCGAGCTTTCGAAAGCGTTACCATTCAACCTAGTTTTTACGTCTATCATGGTATCACCGAATAAAGAATCTCTATCTTTATATACAAGTACAGTGACTCGCAAAAATATTTCAGGCTTATTGTACGATCAATTTTATGGTTTCATATTACAGTAATTGATTAGGAAATCTTGGTTATCGTTATAAATTAAATTTGATAAACATTAATAAACCAAGGAAAATCTTATTTTTAAGCTACTGGTTAATAAACGCTGGTAGAGTATCGATTATATCGGTAATCTGTTAAGAACACAAATTTATAAATCGGCTCGAGCTTTTCGGGCAATCCAATAAATGGTTCCGAATATTACTTCACTGCATCCATTAAATTATTATATATATATTTTTGTCCAAATGTTAAAAATATTTTTGATACCAACTGTATATTTTTTCAACACACAAAACATTGAAAATTCGAATATCTTTCCACTGATATATAAAGTGATTCGAAACGATAGATTATCTATATAGTTGGAAGAAACCTTTAAGCCGCAGGCGTCAATTTCGAGGGTGTTAGTAGTGAACGATAGTGACGAGGAAGAGGAAAAGGAGGGGTTGGCTGGGTGGTAGGAGATGGGAGATGGTTGAGAATGGTTAGAAAAGGGGTGAGGAAGGAACGAGGTTGTGGAAACTGTGGAAATGGGGGGATAAAGAGGGTATGCAAAAGGGGTGATGAGGATATGGGGAAGTGGTGTGAGATGTGTAGGGGATGGGTTGTGGGGGTGTTAGTAGAGAAAGCCGAAAACGCAGCTAAACGGGCGCGTCGGGGTAGAGTAATGCAATCTCGTCATCGTTGCTCACGCTTGTCGCTGGTAATAACGATTATTTTCGTGGTTCTCGACGTGAAATAAACGCTTGCTCGGTTGGGTGTTCGTTGCTACGTATCGTTTCAGCCAGTTCTGCAATATGCTTTGCGATATAAATTTCATGCGATTTCGCGGTATACTGTGTTAGGATAGTGAATGGTGAGGGCGAGAGGGAAGAGTTGGGGAAACGTCAATCTATGCTCGATCAGGACTCGCTGGTAGGAACTTGATGATCGTTAAAGGATCCCAAATTTATTGTCATTGCCAATCCTGATATATATATTATATATTGAGTTTAGACACGAAAAACGATTCAATAATTAGTAAAGAAAAGAATATAAAAAATAAGAATAAGAATAAGAAAGTAAAATAAAGAGAGCCGTGAAAAGGGCTAACGCGTTAAACTCGAACTACGTCAACGAGTACAAGAACTTTTACGAACTTTTATTTTCCCTTCTGCAACCTGATGGTACCCCTTTTCCCTTCTACTACTTCTTCTTCTTCTTCTTCTTCTTCTTACTTCTTCTCACACCCCCTTCTCACCCCTACAGATCCGAACAAACTCTTTGGCTTATTTTCCAAATGCAAATATCCGGAATAATCCATATTTTACGTCAAGATGATACCAAGTCCTACGTAGCACCTAGCCAAGTCTAGGTATCTACTTTCTTTCCTTTCCTTTCCTTACCTTTTCCTTTCCTTTTCCTTTAGGTTATTTTCTTTTCACGCGTTATCTCGCGTGTGGAAAGTTTATTCGCAAAGTTTCTTGAGTTTCGTCTCCATTCTCCTCGTTTTCCTCGTTTTCGTTGTTGGACGAAGAAAAGGCGGACGACGGTGGAAGCGTGCCCCCCTTGCGAATCCTTCCTTGATCCTATAGAGTATTACGCGAATCTGTCAAAAGTATCATCTAACCTTCCTCCAACCCCTTTCGTCTATTCCATTCCATCCTAACCCCCAACCCCTTCGAACGTCAGCAGCCCTAAGTCGTCGGAACGTTTCCACTCGATTAATCGTGCAGAACTGAAACGAAATGAAGCTTATTTTTCTATTCGGTGTGTTATATATCACGGAAAAAATACAAGTAACCAAGAAAAAAATACCTCGTTGTAAGTTTCGTAAGACGTACGGGATTTCTCTAATGTCGTATGATTTTTTGTAGAGTAAATGTAAATTGCAAATGTTTGATTAGGGTTTTACGTATTATCAGGGGGGTGTTCACGTTTACGAGAAAATTTATTTTCGTAATTTATTCGACGTTTATGTATTTTGTGCATTAAACAAAATTAGTGAAAAACAAAAAATAAATAAATAAATAAATAAATATGTTTTAAATATTTATTGCGGTGTTGTTACGGTGAAGTAATTCGTAGAAAAATCTGAAAACCATGTATGATAGGTGAAACGAACGAGAAAGCTATTTGTTTTTCGTTAAACAAAACAACAACAACAAAAAGTAAATAAATGTTCGCGTTGACGGGGGAAATGCATGTTTCCCATAAGCAAGGTATGCAACTATCGTTAAACGAGCAACATAGTCTAACACACCGTTTCAAATTCAGATATACGATCGCTCGTTTCGTCCAAGTATTAACACGCAGACACGGAATTGACGGAAATCGATTTTGACAATGGCAACGAAGTTAAAGTTTTAAAAGTACGGGGAACCATACAATACCGAAACTGGAGTAAATTAAACTTTCGGTTGTTGGTTTTTGTTAACTACGAAATTTAGTTATCGCATCGTTTACAAAATGGATATAGGATTTTTCTTTTAACCATTTCAATTCGAGATTGTTTACGATTTAAAAATCGTTTTTAATTATCAACTATTTGTAGTTGTTATGTAGAAGAGACTACCGACATGCAAAGTGCACATTTCGCGACGCGGTGCTCCGTTCAGTGGCATCATTCCAGTAGACTGTCGTAAGGGAAAGGGTTAATTTAAATCGTACAATAGGTCTACGGAATTGTCTCGAAAGCAATTCTCCAATTTGTGATTCCGACAATACACGTGTTTCCATCGAACGTGTTTAAGTATCGTGTCAAAAGTGGTTGGGGTAAGGGTTCAAGCTACGCGTCGAAGTATCTCTTTGGAGTTTGTGTTCTTTTCTGTTAAAAAATAATCCCATTATTTCATTGTGTCAAACCCTGTCGAACCTACTTGAACGTCATTATCGTATCAGTTCGTTGTATTAGTTCGTTCAACAAAAACCAAACGATTTTCGCGTTTTAGAAGGAATACAATTTTCGAGGTAGGATTCCGTGGTGTGTGTATTATATTCTCACCGATGTAGATAATTGGCTCCGTTGGCCGGGAACTTTTAATTGGTTCCCTTCGTAACTACACCCCTGCTTGCCTTGGGTATCCGTGACGTCATAAATACACTTACCTCTTTTTCTCTTTCTCATTTTTCGTTTTGTTAAGGTGAAAAAAAAACTTCTACTTCTCCTCGTAACATTGTCGATATAAAGATTTTCATTTTAATCTCTTTCCTTTATTTTTAGTTTTTTTTTTTTATTCTCCTTTTCCTCATACGTTAGCAAATCACTGTTGAAAAATAATAAGCAAGCCGTGTCTCGGTGCTTATGGGTTGTACGGGTTTATAAAGGCGAAAACGTTATCAAATTTACAAAGGAACGTGTGTTGGATTATCTTGCTAATTACCGTGGAACTTCCAATTATGTATGACGATAGAATGTCTCGTAATTAACGATAACTTTTTCACGCTTTCATATATATGCATAAGTGTGTGTATGTGCGTATGTATGTATAACATATGACGAGAAAAAGAGAGAAAGAGAGAGAAAGAGAGAGAGAAATTACACGCATTACTTTGGGTCGTTGTAAACTAAATTAAATTAACGTCGAGGTATCGCGAATAGTACGATGATGAATATCCTTTTCGCGTCTGCGAAGTTAGACAATTTTCGAAATAAAACCAATCATTTTAACTGACTCGTTATTTAATACTTATATATATAGATATTTTTCTCCTACCGTCATTAATATCAATTTATTTTCTTCTTTATTAATGTATAAATATAAAATAATATATTATTAATAATTTTCTCTCATTCTTTTTTTCCTTATAATATTTTTTTCGTATGTTTATTATTATAAAAAAAAGAATAGAAATGATAAATGATAAATGATAAATTCGAGATAAGAGTTAGGAAGGGTTTTTTTTTTTCATCCATGGCACAAAAAGATGATGTTTTTACTCTCGGTTGGATTTCTAACTACTTTGAAGGAAAATCAACGAGTCTAGGTTCGTTCGATACCTTATCGCGAGAATTTCGTCGATTCAGGTGATCTCGTTCGAACCTTGCCGATTCCTTCACCTCGTTCTCAGTAGAATCGAAAGAAAATACCATGAGGTTATTTCAACCATCTTTTCCTGTTACCAACCATCGTTATCTCTTCTCTGAACGAAAGAATGAAAGAAACAGAGAGAAAGAAAGATATATATATCTTTTCTTATTTCTTATTTCTTATTTCGAGAAAGCTTCATTTTAAACTCTCTCATCACATTAGCTTTTATCTGGATTTTTTCACAATTATAATCAATTCACAATTATTACAATGAGCAAATCATTATTGAAGAAAAATAAATGCATAGTACATGTAATTACTATAGTTGTTCTAATTAATATTTAAACATAATATATTCAACGTGTAGTTTAATAAATTCGTGTTATACACTACGCAGTGTTATGTGGAAAAGTTAAAAAACAACAATCTTTTAAACTCTCATTTCTATATGGAAAATACGAAAATATTTTTTCCCCAACTCATTAACTTTTCCTCTTCTTTTTATTGTTACATTTAATTAAATTTTTCTTCGCCACGATAGGTTATTAATTGTTCTTAAGTTGGTAAATGATTAACGTTCTTATTTTTCTATCCTCTTTTTCACATACATCAAGAATACACGTATGCTAGCTGGCTTGGTACGTTTTCTAATATTTGCATTTCGGCTCTTGTGCAAATTTAGAAATGCATAAAGGATCATGTAAACATTAAGGTAGATGGGATAACCAAAAGCTTGTATATTTAATACTAATCGAGGCTAATCTCTCCCTTCTATTTTCTAGACTTTATTTAAGCAAATTTGTTTAACCAAGGAATACCAAGTTGTTGGAGAGAAAATATTAAACCGAGAAATTTAATAGACCCAGAGACCTCCTCTTCCTTCCCTCCTCTTCTCCATTGTCTTATATCTTTCAATTATTTAACTAAACACTCGAAGTAAATTTATTTTTATTCTTAATCCAAAATATTTCGTCGTATTCGTTGTCCTCGATGTTTAAAAGGGTTACAAATAATTCATAAAATTTATTAGTTTTTTTCTTAATGAACGTGAACGTGAACATTTTATTTATTTATTTATTTATTTACTTACTTATTTACGGGATAAACTTGTTAAAGTTATATTAAAGATTGGGTTTTTATTAGAAAATGTTGTAGGTTGTTTTGATGTCGATTAAACGATCAGAAGTTTCATTTCATGGTGGTTTGAAGTGACGAAACATATTCGTGGTGCACGGTATGCGTATCTATAACTATTCGGATTGGTGGAAACAATACCTAAGTGTGTGTGTGTGTATGTGTGAGGGGAGAAAGCTTGCGTTTAGGTGGATTTAGCAACGATACGACGACGACGACGACGACTCTCGTGGCTTGTTTCCAAGTTAAACTCGGAGAGACTTTAGGTTGTTGAGAGTACGTTTCTGCAATAGCCCTCGTGTCGAAACTGCGTCCTCGAGGATAAACAAAAGCGTAAGCTTTTCGGCTAAATCGTATTTGCGTTTGTTCTCCTCGGCCGGGCCCGCGTATTAAAACGAAAATTTAACTTTCTCGCACTTATCCCCACCTTGCACTTCCCTCTTTCATTCTCATCATAATAACCCCACCACCTTTCTTGTTTTTCAAATAAAAAACCTTTAAACTTCAAGAAAAAAAAGGAAATAAGATTTTCTGATATTTGATTAAAAGGAAAAATATATCATTTTATTATTATATTATTTTTCTTGAGCAAATTGAATTAGAAAATATAATTTAAAAAAGTAAAATAATTAATAATAATTTAATAAATATATAATTTAAATTTGATCGAATAAATAACATTGGCAAAAGTTCTGCATTGCGTAATTGTGTTTTATTTTTATTTATTTTTTTTCCATTTTCTCACCTAGGACATTTGTCAACTCTCGACGACAACGAAATAAGAATGAGAAAAGAAAAATCGTAGATTTCGTTGTGCTCGTTTATTATCCTATTTTGACATTTCACATTGAAACCGTTTGAACACTCTCCCTCCACCCCCAGTACCTGGCTAACTTTTATTTCTCGTACACATAAAGAAGAAACAAGAGTAATTGCCGATATTTCAGGTTTTACCCAACGTCGAACTGAAACCATTTTAACGAAGGAAGGTTTAATCGTTCAGAGGGTATTGCAAGGCTGGGAATCACAGGTGTAAGGAAAGATAATCGTTTCAACTTACCCTAACTAATATTTCTCCAATTTTGATAATATTCACGTTTGAATTTGTAAAGCTATTATCCTTTATTCCTATCGTGATTGTTATTTTATAATGAAAGAAATAGAAATAGCAGTTAGGGAATATGGTAGATACGGTCCTTTCAAAAAGGATTTCACACACGCACAGAGAAAGAGAGAGAGATAGACATAACGATATTATTAAAAAATACATTCGAACAGGGGTATTTTAGTTTTCGAAGCAACGTTCATAAAATTTTGCCGATGTAGAAAATGATTAAACCGATTCTGAGTGTATAGATAAGCAAGTAATAAATAAAGGTAGATAGATAAGTATAAAAATTCAGGTACAGAGGTTGCGATATGGTGGCGGTGAAATGGTGGTTAAACGAAACGAAAGGGGAATAATAAAACGAGAGGTTTCATAGTCGATTCAAAACGACTACTACTAGGACGACTAGGATCTTGATTTTTACTATCGTTCAATATCCTCTCATACTATTCGGGTTTCGAATATAGATCGTCACGGAATCGTACCGTCGTTTCCCGTTCTTGGGGTGGTTAGGTAGGTCCATGGGGCTGGCTAGTGCATTTTCAAAATAGCTTTGGAGGAATGGATATTGTGGTTACGAGACGAGAATATACTGGCCGTCACAGAAGGAAAATCGATATCTCAAATAGCGAATGAGATTTTCTTACTACGATCAAATCCTTCCTTCCTTCCTTCCTTCCCACCCTTACACCCCTTTTTCTTTTTTACCTTTCTACCTATGCGAAAAATACCTATCCTTCTTGCCGATACTATCCTTCCACGCATCACGATTTTCAACAACTTTCTTTAGCCTTTTCTTAACCATTTTTAAATATTCATTTTTTTCTTCTACAGGATAAAAACGCGTTTTATGGTTGGTCAGATCGGTAAAATTTTATTCTACACATTCTGCATATGCACATAACTTCATCTCTCTTGTATACTAATCGAAAATCTTATTAAATGATTATACAATAAAATAAATATTATAGTAAAGAAAAAAATAAAGAATAAAGTTAACTCTTAACTTTGTTATCGAAGAGAAAAGAAAAGAAAATAATTTGATAATAACTCACCTAACTTTGTTCAACTCCGATCTCGGTGAATCTTCCGGTGACTTATATCTCTTGCCTGGCTGTAACAAAAAGTATGAAACAAAATAAATCGGTGGAATAGGGGAGGTTGGGGTTGGAGTTAGGGGGTGGAAGGAATATATTACAAATGATCGATAAATCGTGTTCAGAAAATGTTTGTCAGGTTACTAGTACTACTACTACTTCTACTACTACTAATACTACTACTACGATATCCATTGCTCTCGTGGTCACGCAACTTTTGCGTACGATATGGTTTGAATAAAAAAAAAAAAAAAAAATAAGAGGAACAAAAACAAGGGAAGCGCGTTCGTTATTGCAAAAACCAATCACGGACTCGTTACATTATAATGCTTCACCGAGCAACAACGGTGACTTTGATGAAAAACAAGCAGCAAGCAGCAGCAGCAGCAGGGTTTGGCTCCCTCTCGTGAATTCAAAATCGTCGAATAGCTTTAACCCCACCCGATTTGAGGGTTGGCTTCGGTTATGCTGTTGCTGGTGGTGGTGCTTCGATTTTGTAAATGACGCGCGTGCCGAGTTAACAACGTAGAAAAGGGGGGCAAGAGGATGAGGGGATGGCCATGGATATAAAATTTAACTCGATTGTCAAAACGATGTTTTGAACTATCAGAAGAACAGTTTCCCCGTTCATTCGTTCGTTCGTTCGTTCGGTTCGTAACCATCACATTCCAATGGGATTCGATTTAATATGGGTCTACGTATCTATTTTTTTAATTTTATTTATTCATTTATACATACGTATTAGTAATTTTTTTTTAATTTAAATTCGACTCGGGGTGCGTTACTATCTCGATAGTATTCCAATCGATACCATTGTATAGTGATATTGTATATTATTATTAGGTTATACGGAAAGTAATTTCGTTTTTTTTCTCTCCAACAGTGTGGACATAATTGTATTTTTCTAAAGCTGCATAATCGTTATATATTTTTTTACAAACTTAAAATTATTCCGAATAATATTTAAAAAAACAAGGATAAACAAGGATAGGTTTCTGAATGCATCTACAATGACATCAAATGTTTCTAGTTCAAGCGGATCTAATGGCAATTGTATGGAGAGTGCTTTGCCGTTCTATCGGTAACAGGCATTGTAAGCGTGGGCTTAGGGCTGATGTGAAATCAGCCTAATCACCGAGAAGTGTCGCCGCTACACGGTGCTAATCCGATCGCAGATGCTCCTTTCGTTCTCTCTCTCTCACACACACACACACATACACATACATACACACACTCTCTCTCTCTCCCTTTCAATGTCTCCAACTGTCCATCCACTAGCATCAGTTCATGTTCCGTTTGTTCTTCCACCTCCTTCCACCCTTTCCCCTTTACTATCTCTATCCATCTATCTATTCGTCTCTCTTTCTCTCTCTTGTTCTCTCTCGTTTCAGATTGCTACTCGCTCATCGCGTTTCACCCGCAGTGTTTGTTTGCGGCTAACGTTAGTATATCCTAATCGTGGTCAGGGCTGTTTTCCTACACGAAATCTGCGATTGACGAGGAGAACTTCGCGTTGAATTAAACAATAGGGCTTGAAGTAATCCGTTGTAAGTATCAACCTTGCCCTACAGAATGACTGTCTCAATATTTTAGTATTTTTATTTAATTAGAAATTATTGTCAACTTTTTAGTACTCATCGTAATATTTTTCATCAAAGATTAACGATTTGTTTCATGTTAAATATTATCAGATTCACGTATCACCCGCATTCGATACGTCCAACTGTATCTTACAAATGATATATATTACTGATACGGTTTATTTCCTTTTTGATTTTTTGATTATTTTATTATTGTATTGGGTTATTGAAAATTCATATGTTATTATTTTTTGGCAAGACACTTTGGAGTTGACGATTTTAAAAAAAAAATAGTTCAACATTATTATCGAACATTTCTATTCGAAACGTGGCTTAGAGAGCAGATATTCCCATTGTAAATCGGTTCTCTGCACATGCATACCGAAGTGTCATGAAATTCGCTGATGATGGACGCTTTCAAAGCTGGTACGAAATGCGGGACTATAACGATGCATCATTGAATTTAGTTATCTTCACAGGCAGGAATCACAGGACGATCGAATATTCAAACGCAATAGTGAATTGTCTCCCTTGTTCGATCAACGTTAAGAGGGAAACAAAAAAAAAGGAGAATCAATTTTTCTACGATCTGCAGGATTTTTTATTATTATTATTATTCAGTTCTTATTTCTTCAAATATTTTTGCACGAAAATTTTTGGAACATTCATTAGATCAAATGCAGGAGATGAATCAAGTAAACAATTTATTTGTATAGAATTTATTTTATCTTTTCTTTAAAATAAAAAATAAAGGACACTCCTGTTTATACAAGAAAAAACAATCATTTTGGTTTAATCATTCGAGTTTTAAGAGTTGGTTTAAGAAAAGACAAACGGAGAAGAAAATAAGAAAGAAAATGTGGTGGTAACCGATGAGCGAAAATAATTAAAAATTAAAAATGAAAAAGAAACAAAAATATATTTAAATAATGGAGAAAGATAAAAAGTAAAAGCGACGAGAGTAAGAGTGAGAGAAAGGAAATGTGGAAAAAACGCGGGAAAAATGTGAGAATAAAGGGGATGGAAAGACGTAGGAAGAAAAAAGAGACGCGCATGGGGGGAAGAAGGTAAAAACGGTGTCGGCATCAGGCGGAGGGAGGTAAATATTTTTAAAGCGAAGAACGGGCCGTGCGTTAGAGAGAACAACCCCTACTCTAATTAGCTTGGTATACGAAGTGGCTTTTTGTTTAATTAACACGCTCGCAGTAAACTACAGCCATGTACAGCCAACAACCCACCTAACCCTTCGTTGTAAACCCCCTGCCCTTCTTCCCTTGTGCCCTTTTCGCCTCTCTTATTCCACGAGCCATGCCATATTTCGTACTCCTTTTTCACAACCTTCATCGTGTCTTCCTTCCAACACTCGTACCCGAACCCCTCTCCCCATTTTTAACCAGCTCTCCCTTCCAACCCCCTATACTCAAAACCTTAGCACCCTCTCTCCTCGCTTCGTTTCTTTTTTTTCTATTTTTCTTTTTTTTTTTACATACACGCACGGATTTTCTTTTAATCCAGCTCGTTCTTTTTTCTATTTTACTCGTACATCGTTCTCACTTTTCGCGAGAACACATCCGATGAGTATTAGCTTGCTTAAAAAAAAAGAAGAAATTCGTATTCAAGGGTGTCGAGTTTTTAAAAAGGGTGTCCTCTCAAACGAACGTGTTTCGTAGAAACGAGAAGAACCACGAGTATCAACGAACGTAACAACGGTACGAGTGAACCGTACAGTACAGAGTTTTCTCTCCTCTTTATATACTATTTTACTTTTATTCTTTGTAATTTATCCATATTTTTTATCTTTTTCTTTTCTTCTTCCCTTTCAACGTAGTCTCGACTACGTTTAGCAACAAAATACCGGAGACTTTCGATACCACCCGTACCTTCGATCAGTTTTTTTTTAATCTCTTTTTTAATACCAAAATTAAATAATATTATTAGAATCTTGAAGAAGTTCTCGTCGTTTTTATTTTTCACAAATTAAAAGCTTGATTTAACCCTTTTTATTTTGTATCAATTAATTTTAATTAAATTTCTATGTTGACAAGGAAATGAATAAGCTATTTGATGTTTGTTTTTTTCTGTAAATTTAAATAGTAAAAGGTTGGTCGTTGAGTTTAGGTTAAAGTAAAGGGCAACGGGGCAAACGCACGATGACACGCGAAACTGCGTTTAATTCCAGCACGCAGTTTGCACCGACGATTATACGAGCCCACACGATTAGGTTCGGACTGCGAAACTGTCTCGGTGTCGTTGGACGTTAAATGCAGATGGTGTGTTGTATTTATAGCATAACCGTGACTCTTCCTCTTTCCTTCCTTATTCGACCTAACTCGTTGTTCATCTTCTTGTTCGACGTTGTTACTCTATCCCAAAGGTCCTTCATTTAAAATTACTCCTATTATGATATAATATTAGCTTTTAACATTCGTCAGCTTCCCAAATCTTCCACCATTTGAAAATTCACCTTTGAAATTTATTTTAACACTTTGACTGCGACTCTGAATTCAATTGTTTTGCTCCAGGACATCATGGCAGTATTTTATAGATGGGAAGATTAGATTTAGATTTTTAAGTAGTTCAAACCAATGACTACCGTGGGGTCAAAGTGTTTTAATATATTAATCGGCATGAGTTTTTCCAGGCAATCGAAAATGTGTACGTCGTTAGAAAAATTCAATATTATATAAATAAGAAAAACAAATTAATTAAGGAAGGATAATGAATGTCGTTAAATCTTTTTGTTTCGGGAAAGAAAAAANTATGATATAATATTAGCTTTTAACATTCGTCAGCTTCCCAAATCTTCCACCATTTGAAAATTCACCTTTGAAATTTATTTTAACACTTTGACTGCGACTCTGAATTCAATTGTTTTGCTCCAGGACATCATGGCAGTATTTTATAGATGGGAAGATTAGATTTAGATTTTTAAGTAGTTCAAACCAATGACTACCGTGGGGTCAAAGTGTTTTAATATATTAATCGGCATGAGTTTTTCCAGGCAATCGAAAATGTGTACGTCGTTAGAAAAATTCAATATTATATAAATAAGAAAAACAAATTAATTAAGGAAGGATAATGAATGTCGTTAAATCTTTTTGTTTCGGGAAAGAAAAAAGAGAAAAATGAAGAGGATTTATTAATAATCGTAGTATGATCGGGCTATTAGCAGTATCTCTGGAAACGACGAAGGCGAGGGAAATTAATTTGGCTTGTGCAGTCGAGACAGAGAACTAATCGGAGTACAAAGGAGTCCAGTGGAATGGGGTTTTAAGCAAAAGGAGGGTTTGTAGGTAGGAAAGGGAGTGGAAGGGTAGAAAAAGGAGGCGAGGAGAGAGAAAGAGGGTTTTCAGGGAAAAGAAAAAGAATCAGATAGAATAGTCGAGAACGATCGGGGTAAGGAGAGTGGAAGAAGGTTAAAGAAAAGATGGTGTGAGTGTAAAGGCAACAGGGGGTTTTCAAGGAGAAGAAAAGGGAAAGAGAGAGAGAAAGAGAAAGAGAATGAGGGAAGATCTGAACGAAGAGATAGCCAGCCGGTACGCGAGCAAATGAGTTTCACCGAGTTCGGACAAGACTTTAACCGTTTTAACCACGACGTGTACAACGGGCCCTGGCGTTTTAACACCAGGCTGAAAGTGACTACTACGACGAAAACAGGATCTTATCTGATTGGAGGTTCAGACAGTCTAGGGGAAAAGTGTTGACCGGTCTCAGCTTTCGCGTTTTCTATCATCCACCTACTCCCTCTCTTCTTTCTCTTCTTCCTCTTCTTCTTCTTCTTCTTTTGGCACCCCACACCCATTTCAACTCAAACCCCAACCTCAACCCCTAACTTCCATCCCTAATCTTTCGCGAGCTAACTCAAGCACTTCTTCCTCGGAAGTCTCCTCGTTAAGGTAAACCGTGCCACGAGAGAACAGCTACTATATACCTTCATTTATATCTATCTATGTATGTATGTATGTATATATGTATATGTATATTTCCCCCAGTTCGTGACGCAAAACGATTATCGCGATTATTCCGTGGGCGTTAACCGCTAGAACATTTCTAACTGACGATTCATCCCCCAAATGATTTTCTGCACGTAGATGTCTGACCGAGAGTCAATTTTATTATACCCCACGCCTCCCCCCTACCGATTTAATATAGTTTCAAGATATTATTTTATGATTTTTTTTAGTATTTTGTTATGTTGAGCAATCAATCAGAATTCCATAATTTCATCATCAAATTTCTTCCGATATTTGCTCGAAAAATATATATAAATTATGGTGTTAGCACACCATCTTGAACGTTTGGAAGAACTAGCATAGAAAGAATATTTTTTTATATTTTTTTACACAACTTTCAAGCAACGTTACCCCAACCCTCTCCCTCTCGGCCCTCACACTTGGCCCGCGAGCCTTTACTTGACCCACGAGCCAAGTGTGATGGTCGAAGGGGGGTGGAGTGGAATAACGTAACTTTAAAGTTACGTATAAAAAAAGAAAAAAAAAAAGAATGAAAAGAGAAAATATTCTTTCTGTTAGTTCTTTTCCGTGCCCCCAAGGAGATGGAACTTTTTATAAAAATTCTAAAATCGGTGGAAATTTTTGAAAAAACTATTGCAACAACAAAAAAGCATACTTTCTTAATACGAGAGATAAAATAATTCATCAAATCGACTGAAAATATCATTGTAAAAGATAAATATAAAATATAAATAATAAATAAATTTTCTTTGACAAACTGTTTGTGGGAATCGAGGGATAAAATAATTTGTAATACATTTGTATGGAACAAAAAAGGAAAGGAAAAAAATATAACTAGGAGAAATTTCTGAAAGATTTTCGTTTTACGAGAGACGAGAAAGAAATTCGATGCTTCGAAGAAAAGGTGACGATTTTTCTTTTACGCATCTGCACACACACACACACACATACTTAGAAAAATACACATACACATCTTTCTAGTATCTTTTCTTTCATTCTTTCATTCTTTCTTTCTTTCTTTTCTTGTTTCCTATGATATCTTTTCCAAACGTTGACAGTGGACTCAGTGGCACCTACTTGCCGGAAAAAGGTCGATGATCGATGGTATTTCTACGGGGAACGTTGCCTGTTTGTATACCCGGTAGTGTACCCTCTTACGAATCCAACGTGAATTTATCGCCAGAACGTCAACCCAAAAGTTTCTTCGAGTTCAAGGAGAATGCGATAAAAAAAAACGAACGTGAACCTAGTCCAACGTCATTTTTTAAAAAAAAAAAGAAATATTCGCAATTTTATTTTCATTTTTTCCACCGATCAATACTTCTCAAGATTTTTTCATTGTTGATCATTTCGATACACGAAATTGATTAATAATAAATGATCAATTGTACGAACAATTGTTAAACATAATTGTTATTTAAATTGGGAAATTGGAAAACATGATTTATTTATTTTACAATATTATTATCAGAAATAAAGGATAAAAAATCAAACTTGTCTTGTTGAACGAGTTCTTTAAACAAACCTTCGATATTTTCTCGTCGAAAAAGGTTAAAAATATCGAACGTTCGTGGAACATTTGTCGGAAATGTTGAAAACTATATTCATGATAATACTTCTCATGAATAATTTCATTCCTTCTACACACAACGACCATAAGTCATCATCCTCTTCTTTTTCTTCTTCTTGCAGTCCTTCAGTTTTCACCCTGTTCCCCTTGTAAAACCTCTTTTCTGTTAAAACATCCAACTGTGGATCGTTAAAGGGCCAATGATCAACGATTCACCGTTAACTGCATCGGTCCCAGGAGACTGTTTCGCATTGGTGAATTCACTCAATCAATGCACTTTCACGGAAATCGCGTATTGTCGAGATAAAAACGCATTTTACCATTCCATCCCCTCATCCCATCTCATCTTCACCCAACGTTCGTAATCATTTTCACGGAAAATTCAACGCTGTGACATATTTAGACGCTTGATTACGATTGAATTTGATTATCCTCGAAAGTATATACGGGGATTTGCGAAGAGAGGAGGTGTTCGTTAATCGATTCTGATTTGTATTTCTTTTTAATCGTTTACAATAAATGTTGATGATAATTGTTATGTTTCGTTTAAACGTTCTATCACAATTTTATTCTACTACAACGATCATTATCATATTTTTATCGTTTATTGTTACGCGTACATTTATCGTGAGATTGTCAAATATCGTTGAAGAACTTTCCATGTCATTTCGTGTACTGAACACGAATACGATTATGTTCGCGTGAATGTAGGATTCGTTTAAAAAATAGTCAGTCAATTGGATTGACGTGAGATGAAATAATTTATAATCCATTTCCATGAAGGAATAAAATATTTATTTAACCCTTTTAAATAAACTCGATTAATTCCTTAATTTTACTCTTCGAAAAATTCAGAGAAAAATATTACAACTTTTATCCTATGAATCTAATCAAATATCTACGTTTAAATCTAAAAATAAACCATACGTTCAACCACGTGTTACCAATTCAACTTAATTAAATAATTCATCTGAATATTTAAGTTATATTTAAGTTAAAAGAAGAGATATTCTTTCCAGATTGTCAACGAGCTTAAACCACAGATCCAAACAATATAAAACCGAATAATAATAATAATAATAAAAAACAAAATTACGAATCAGAGAAGAACGATTTGCATTACTCCACCGAGTTGTTGGGGGAGGGTACACACGAGGACTAGTCCAGGCAAGGGATGATGTTGAGTTTGAAGATAGATGGTGGGTTTTCTTTGAAAGATAAAGCTAACGGTGAACTATCGACTCCTCCTTTGTCGTGAGAAGATAATGACCGACGTAATAATGCTCGAGGATGTCCAGAGGCGATCCTCATAGAGTACTCTGCAGGCAATATGGCTCTCGCAAAACACAACGTCGGGTTGTTCTCTCCCAGTGAAACAAGGAGGAAGCAATGAGAGAGACCCTACGAAGAGGGACGACCTTCGTTGGTATGTGTCACATAATCATGCATGTCACAATGGTATTCAACGTATATGTATGGTTGGTTCTATGTATTGGAACATCGACCAACTGAATAGGAGATACTCACGTGCAGGATAGTACAAGGATATAGGATACCTATATGAGACACTAACAGCAGCCACTGATTATTGCTAGCCCTATAGCAAAGAGCAGCACTGATCTACTCTCTCTCTATCTATATATATATGTATATATCTCTGTTACTATACTATAACTATAGGGTGGTTGTCATCATCGTATTCGAGATAACGGATATCGGGTGTTTTAAATCGGTTAATACACTTGACTACCACGATGTTAGACTATCGGTAATAGAAAACATTACTGCCCTGTTACACTAGAATAATTATTACATACTCCTAGGTACATGTTAGGGGACATGATAATATCCATTTAGTTTACTATTAATAGTAATATTCATTTAATATGAGCTTCTATTCTACATGTGCCTATTAATTTAACATATCTCGCTAACATTGGGTGTTAGAGATATGTTTAGATACATTTAATTAATTGATATATAAATTACGATATTAATTATAATATTTCATTAAGTAGGATAAAAATAGATACGATATAAATAATACTAAACATATTGTCGATGATGTGCAAAAATCGAATAAATCAAAATAAAATAACCGAAAGTATAAAGGGGGATGGTGGAGGAGTCTGTGTTAAAAAAAAAAAGATTTGAAACTGGACAATCGAATGTGTTCGATTGAGATCTGAATCGTACAAGTGTCCTTGACGGATGCATCTTACCTTCGAGCCTTGAGCCTCTGCTGCCCACTGTCGAAGAAGAATCAAGAGAGGGAAAGAAAAGTATACTAAGAGAAAAGAATACTTTGTAGAAGAGAATACGAGCCGAGAGGTGGGTACTACTACGACACTGTACTCGAATGAACAGGGATAGAAAGAGGAAAGTAAACCTAAAGAGTGAGTGAGTGAGTGAGTAAGTGAGTGAGTGAGTAAGTGAGTGAGTGAGTGAATGAGTGAGAGAGAAAAGAGGAGGGATTGGAGAGGAAAGGAGGAGGTCGACTGGAAAAGCAACAGGTGGGGACGTCTAGTATCCCTATAGCTTCCATCGCAACTTTGCACCCCTCGTTCCCACTTCCTACCCCCACTTCCACCACCACCGGTTCCCCTAACTATACCCCTTTTCCTCTTCGTCCCTTTTCTGATCCCACTCTATTGAACCACCCCGAAGCCAGAGCACCTCTTCTAGCAGCAGTAACACCGCGGTCTGCTGTCTCTCTGGCTACCCTACCAGCTGATCCCAGAGAGATAGGAAAAATGTTTAATGGGGTGAACTCGCTGGAAAATACCCAACGCGACCCGCGTTACCCTTACAACGTTTCTCCCTGACCCCCTCTCATCTCACCCCCGTATTCTCTCCTTTTACCTCGATCAGTTTCGCATTAACGACCTAGAATCTCTGCTTATCGGTACTCTTCCCCTCTTCCCTCTTCTGTTTACCTTCTCTCTCTCTTACACCCTTTGAATTACTATCCCTCTTTTCTCTGAGTACTTTCAATCTCTTTTATTGTGTGTGTGTGTGTCTCACTATTTTTTCTGCTATCGCGAATACGAGTTAAGATTCTTATTTCGTAGATAAGGGGTACATTAAAGCAGATTTAATTTGTGAACGTTTGTGAGATACCCAATGGGTTTTATATGTAAATGTGTATAATTTTTTTTTGGCTGGGTTTTTACTTTGTAAGATTAAATCTTTGAGTTTTTTATATTTGATTTAAAATTGTGTTGAGAATTACTGGCACAGTAGGAGGAGGAAGAGGAGGTGGTAGGTGGAAAGTTAAATAAAGAAAAAGTACGAAACACCCAACCGATTTAATGAGTATCAGTATACTAGATTTTATTAAGGGTTTTAAAAAGGGATTTGTTTCATTTAGTTTATTCTTATTTAAAGAATGGTAAATACGCGAATAAATAATAATAATAATAATAATGCTTCCATCGCAATTTTTTGGTAAAGCGAATTTTAGAGGGGAATAATTTTTAATCACGGTTTAAGGTTGTTTTTCTTTTTCTGTTTTTTTTTAATAAACTACCGTGTTAATTTACTCGAAAACGAACATTTGAGTATAAAATTTTTCGTTGGGAAGTGGAGAGGGAGATAGTAAAGAGGTAGTGGAAAATATTTAACGAGAGAGAAAAAAATATGAAGAAGAAACAAAAAATTTGCTAGGACTCTCGTAGATTTGCATTTTGTTCGTTTTATATTTTACCAATGTAGCTTTTTCTTTTAATCTATCTCTATTTCTCTTTCTCTCTCTTTCTCTTTTTCCTTTCACGTAAAGCAACTCGGTTTTACATCTCAAAGTGGCCGAACAGCGTGGAAAAGAAACGTGGCAATAAACGTTACCGTGGTCCTTCTGACTTTAAACCACCCTCAGGCTATCTTTATCTCTCTCTCTCTCTTTTTCTCTTCTATTTTCTAGACAAAAGGATTCCTGAAGGAACGTGAGATTACACGGTACGAATGGACTCTTTAATAGAAACGTTTCCGAAGTACTAGTAAACAGCTGATTTCATTTGAATCTTTTCTCTTTTACGATCGAACAAATATTGAAAAGTAAAGAAAACAAATATTATTTAAATAATAAAAAATAAAATAAGTAATTATATTGAAAAAGTTTGTACCATTTTAAAGAAATATACATTAGTGTAAAATCCTTAGTGAAAATATTAAATGACCTGAACGACAAGTCAGGCAAATATGGCTTGCAAAGGAACGCATTAAAGTAGATAACAAACTTATTCATTATTTATTAATTCGTATCGTGTAATTTTAATGTTGATTATTTAACTGTGTCAATTATTTAAACGTTGCAATATTATTCAATAATTAATATGATCAATTTTTATAATATAATAGGAAGAAGATTACAAATTCTAAAAATATCGTAACAGTAGCAACCAATAAAAGAAATGTTAAAGAAAAATATAAAATTGTGGTAGTTGAAATAGGAGATGAGAGAATAGGAGGAGGGAGGATTTGGGGTTGGAGGATAAAGAGGAAAGGGAGAAAGAAAAGTGTCGTACAGTTTGAACAAGATGAAACAGGAAATAGTGTCACTTCTTATGCTAATATTCCAAAACGATACTACGACGGCCGAGGGTTTTCATAAAGACGACTTGTGCTTTTCCTATTTGCGAAATAAGACCGTAGAGTTTGTTACAGAGGAAGGGTGGGTTGGTTGGTAGTGGCGTTTGCGGTAGTAGTTGGAGGGTTCGGCCAACAGGGGTGGTTTTGATACTCGCGATAGAAGGGGTTGTTATGCTCGCGGCATCTGCCACCACGCTATCCGATATACGATACTTTGTTTGCCGAGTCTCACCGTTGCTTTTCTACGTAGGCGTGTTTTATACACCTATATATATGTGTATATATATATTAGGTCGGGGAATAAATGTTATCGTATTTTAATTCAATACTCTCAAACATATATTTGCTCTATTTTTTTATTTACATTTCTACATATTTTTCTGGTTATTATTTTAATCAAAGTTTATCTTTCTTATGAAAATTATTCATTAATTGTTGTGTGAAAATATTTTTCAAATTCGATTACCAAAGTTATGAAATTTTAAAATCGTTTATCAAGTATGTAAAATACAAATATATTTTCTCCCCCAATCCAATATGTACATGTAAATATATATATATATATTTATTTATTGTAGATGTACATAGAAGAGTAGATACCTACGAAGTTATCTTTCAGTTTCATCTCATTCCCTTTTTCGATTTAGCCGTGGCAGGAAGGGCTTGAGGATTCGTTGTTGCGGTTTAACTGAATAAATCTGAATAGACGAGCTCGACGACGCGCATTTCCGCGAAAGTCCGATATTCTTTTTTTTTACTTTTCGTTCCTTTTCTCCAAACTCGAGTCTGAATATTGTTGAAACAAACAAGTGTAGGCTGGAGTTAGGGGTTGGATGGGAAAATTATCCTCGACATGGACAAAAAAAATACTACAAGATATAAAATTTGCAAATGAGAGAGAGAGGATCACTTCCAATGAGCACCGTAATCATTATACTTCTATAAGCTCAAACAAACAAACAAGAAAAAGAGGTGAAAGAGACTCCTACATTCTCCTACAACAATTTTTTTTACAATTTTTCTTATTAATATTTTTTTTATGGATTAATTAAGGTCACGAATGTGGTTTGAGTTCGGTTTTATTTAAATTTATTCTCTTTAAAAATTAATTCTTCATTTCTCCAATTTTATTTTAAATGAATCTAAACGAATGAGAGCGTGCTAAGGGATTAGACGTGCAACGTTACGAATATTTCATTAATGAAATATTTAAACAATTTTTTGTCGTTGGGAGTAAAAAAAATGAGATAGAATTTATTTCGATTACTTGCATAAATTTTTATTAATTTTTTAAAATTTGCATTCATCCTCGATGTATGTATTTTGTTATTAAATACATGGGCGTGAATATATTTTGATAAAAATAATACATAAATTAAAAAAATATACACAAATAATTATAATACGAATGGTCAATATTTTGTTAGGTGAAGTTATTTATAGGCAATTAACAGGATGATTCATTAGGTGTAAAAGTATTTTAAATTATTAATTATTTGAAGAAACATCCAATTGCTCGTATAATTTATTTTAAAGTTATTATACCTCTCTCTCTCTTTTTCTATTTCATCGTATCTCCAACTAATTTGTTAATGTTTCGAAAACACAGACACGAGAAATCCTTTCACCGTTGATAATAATAGTATTTAATCCCTCCGAAGCTTTCTATAATGACTAGAAACTAATGTTCCATCTACTTACTCCCTGAAATCACACGAGAAATGTTACGCAATGGTGTTTCAACTATTGGTTGTTAGTGTTTATATATCGGCTTTACTATGCCAATTTCTAACCAATATTCAAATCCTCTCTCTCTCTCTTTCTATCTGCTTGAAACAATTATAATATTATATTCGTAAATATCCTACCCACTAATGATCAAAAATTTATACAAAATATTGTCGAATATCTTTCGTTACGAGAAAAACTATTGGAAAAAAATAATCAAATATTATTTGACGTTCAAAAAAATACAAGTTTATTAAAAATTTATTTACAAAATCTAACAAACTAGTAGAAATCATTTTTGTAGAAACAATTCGTAATCCTACGTGGCAAATTTAAGGAGAATAGGGTGCACTAGTATGAAAAAAAATTGTTCTCTTAAGATTTCTCTATGCAAATCTCGTACCTTAGAGTTCCCGTTGGCCGTAGAGACCCCTGTTCAGGTTAAAATTAACATTTAACATCTACATTAATCCTTGAACGAGTTGGTATAGGTAAAAGTATTGTCGTACAAGTGGTATGTTCACTCTGATCTGTCTGTCTCTCTGGTTTTATTAATGATTCGTAAGTGTCGCTGAATTGAACATGAAACGACGATGGGAATATGTATGGCAATTTAATTCATATTTTCTCCTGAATTTATTTCTTAATACATTGTTCATGGTGATTCTCTTTAATTTATATATTTTCACTCGCATATACATTCACAAACACACTCACGCGTGTATATATGTACGTGTATATACAAAGGTGAATACTTTTGTTGAAATAAAATGTTTGTAATGTCAGTTTTACTGTGACATTCGTAAAATGGATGATAAAAATGTTTTTTTTAAAAGAGAAGAAGAACCGACTTAGTGATAAAAATAAAAAAAATGAAAGGAAGAAAATATAAAAAATGAGGAAGAGAGTGAGATAGACAGAGAGACAGAGAGAGAGAGAGAAAAGAAGTAAGCTCACAATTGCAAGAATAACGGCGTTCATCTGCGAATGAAAGGTAGCGTTTTCATTAGCGAATGGAATGTCTCCTAACTAAGAATTGTTCTTAACTCGAATGCTTCTCAATCTACTTTATCTGAAACCCCGTTAACTTGAAATCTACTGGGCATCATCAACGTTCCATCCCATTCGTATCCCTCCTCCTATCTCCTCTTTCCAACCCCCTTTTACCATTACATTATTACTTGGCATCCTACGAATTATGAATTATTCGGATTATCCGTAAAACGTGTATTACTATGAGAAAACGTATAATAAAATGAAAATAATAATAATAATAATAATAAAAAAGGAATAAGAATAGTGAATAGAGAGAATATTTTCACAGTCAAACTTGTGTTGTGGTTCAAGAAAACAAAGTGAGAAAAGAGGGATGAAAATAAAGAAAGAAAAAAAAAGAAAAAGAGTTGAAAAGAAGAATAGAAAGATAGTAGAGAGGCGTGGGGTTGGAAGTTGGTAGGAGAAAGGGTTAAAGTATACGTCGAATAATGCAATTCCGTTTCCGTAAAAATGGATAGAATCAGGTGGAAAAGTTCGTTTTTGCACCTCTCGTAACTAACTTTCGTATAAACTACCCTTACAACCAACCAGCAGCCTTTATTTTTTTTTTTATACTCAGTTTCTCCTTCCTTGTCCACATAGTTTTCCCCATTCGTGTATTTCTCGTTTTTTCTTTTATCCATTTTAGTCGTAGAAATCGGTTTGGGTGGGTTGGTGTCTCCCTACAGTCGAGTAGTTTCCTGATTTCGTTACCGTTAAATCTCAAAAACTATGCGTTTGTGTTTGTGTTTTTGTGTGTATAAATTATTTGTAGTTTCTACGTCACATTCGTCAAAAGAAAATTAAATAATCGCATGATAATCCTACCACCGGATTACATTCCAACGAAGAGGATCTAGTCCAAAAAGTAAAGAGTAATTAATTCAATCCTATACAAAAGCATATATATACTTGTTTTTTCATGGAGGTCTAAAACTTTGATGGGAAATAATTAACTGTTTGTATTTCATCGAATGAAAGTAGAGATGATGGATGTGTGTAGGGAGAATCTGTTGAAAAGTTACTTTTACAAAATGTTTCTCTTTTTTTCTTTTTTCATATTTATTTTAATAAACGAGGTACAGATAAAGGAATAGAATATATATATGTTATGTATCTGTATGTTTGTGATAAAGAAGAGAAAGATAGAAATAGGAAACGTAGGGGCCGACTCGTCTAGCATTTGCTTTTGCCGGTTGATAAAGTTCGTAGTAGATTTCTATAGGAAACCACCATTTCGAAGAGAAAGACAGAGAGAGAGAGAGAGAGTAATTATCTCGTGAGCACCTTTGAAGTAGCCGAGCAAACTATTTGGAGGCAAGTAAACGAAGATGGTTGCACGGTTTTCCTGCTGCTTTCGAAGATAGTGAGAGTTGATCAAGAACCGAAAACACTTCTTGTAATTATTACATGTAAGTTATGGTTTTACAAAGTTAAATCTTCCAATATGGATGAGTTTATCCTTTTAGAAATGAAATTACTTGAGAATTATTTACTAATACGATGAGAGAGAAAGGGGAAAGTGTCTTAATTCGTTCGAATTATACGTCGATTGGTTTATAGAAAAAGAAATATTAGTAATAAGACGTAGAATCTTGTTCATTTTTTTATTTCATGGCTTTTGATAAAATAAAATTACGTTCGGTATTCTCCGTCACTCTTCGGCCGGTGTCGACAACCGAACGTTGTTATTTCTATTCTACTTTAAATTTCGTCGTTAGATTTGTAATTGACCTTCGTGTATGTTCGATACATGTCGATTATATTCGTAACTACTTTTCATAATAATCGTTAGTCTTCTTCGAGTGTCGGAAGGTGTAACAATAATATTACGAATATGTCATTTATTTCGCGTCGTGTATACGCGTGTGTGTGTTTTCTTCTTATGCAAGTGAATATGCATGTGTGGATATGCAGTATTGGATATAAAGGACCAAGGTACATCTAATTGTAAGCTGACCATACTTTTTAACCTTTTTTTTAACATTTCACCGCGGCGTGATAGGTTTAGTATCAAACATATTATATGAATAATTTTTAATGAAATAATCTGATAGGTAATCGTAACGTTGTAGAATTTTTTTTAATCGGAGACACACCACCGTATGTACGCGTTCATAATTAACGCGAATAATTTTCGCTGCATTCGTATAACTGAAAATGGTTTTAAAATATGATCTCTCGTGTCAGGATTTATTTCATAATGATGCATAATCAATTACATCTCGGCAAGTAACCGCTCTCTCTTTTTATATATTAACAGATAATTGTGGCTGTCAATTTATAAATTCTAATTTTTATTTAAAACGAAAAAGTAATTAATATTAATTATACTTAGAATCATTTTTGAACAACTTGTTTATTCTATATTTGTGCCAATGAAAACAAAATCGTTGCGTATACAAATCGACGGATATATATTTGAAACAACTTTACACACTATCTTCATAGAAATTTTATTCGAATATCAATTAATTTCAATAGCTTTCAGATATTTCTTTAAATATTTTGAACATTAAATAAAAGAAAAATATTCAATTGCAAGTTAAAAATCAAGTTTACTAGATCGGTATTGAGATTGTGTAGAATCTGTAGAGGGAAAACTAAGTCTCACGATTATTAGATTTCCAGGATAGTTTTCTCTTCCCGAAGGAAGAGAAAGGAGAAAAAGAAAAAGAAGGGAAAACGGAGTAAAGGGGGTAGAGGAAAAGCCAACTAAATAGTCGAGACGGTACGATTGGAGAAAATGGTTGGAACTGGGGTGATGGGGGATTGGGGGATTGGGTTAAGGGTGGGTGGTGGGTAGGAAGGGATAGAGGTAGGGGATAAAACTATTTCTCTTACTTTTACGGCTCGCCGGTTGTGATTTGAATACGCCAGTTGAAATACTCAGTTAGCTGCGCGTGCCTAGAATACCTGATAGTTCTTGTTGAAACCAGTTAAAGGAGCCACTCGTTAACTTCGTTCGAACGACATTAGGCACAGTTCTTCGTCCTCGCCTATTACTATACTCGTTTCTACCATTGGTCGAGATACGATCCGCAAAAAAAAAAAAAGAAGAGAAAGGAAGAAGAAGAAATATTTCATTACTCGTCAAATAAAATTCTTTTACTTTGAGAGCTTGGAAAATAATTCGACGATTAATTTTCAATTGAATTTCTCTCGACGTTTAGTAATCTTCATTTGTTTTTAATAATTTTTAGAATATTTTATTACAGATATATATATGTGTGTGTATATGCTAAAAAGAATACACTTGTAATTTTACAAGACATAGAAAACAATCGTGTTGATAGGTGATCGAATAAATATAATAAATAAAAGTACTTTCAATTTGTAAAATTGAAACCGGAAAAAAACAAAAATACTACTCGAACGTTTAATATATTTAAACGATCTAATACTTTGAACTAGTGACTTCGATATCCCCGTTAAATATTTCACGAATATATGGGAAAAGTGGGTAGAAACGTTATCTCGTTTGTTCTCAAATAAGTTACAATAAACTCTATAGGGAAAAAAAACAAAATGTTATTTTAACGACACTGAAATAATTCCGATGCATTTCGCGGGAGTCGCGTTGCATGCAGTCATATATATCGTTTTATATGTCACAAAGTGTAGGAAAAATAAAAAAGGAAAAAAAAGGAAAAAAAGGATGCATTACACGACATAGTGGAAATACATTCTGTCGTATAAATTTCTGACGATTGTCATATCGTTCCGTTTTTTCATATGTAGCCCCTTTTTTTTTTTTCTTTTCCCCTCAAACATTATTTTTCATTTCATAATAAAAAAAAAAAATAGAAATACTGTTCTAATAATATTTATTGCAAGGAT
>JACGTP010000289.1:0-33383 GCA_023678845.1 Mischocyttarus mexicanus
ACCCTCGTCGGACGCGACCACTGGCACCGACTTCTCGAAGCTCCCCCAAACGTCGTCCAGCTTGCGTTGCCTAGGATTTACACCGACCCGCATCCGACCGAAACCTCGACGACGTTCGACTTTTCCACCATCCCTTCAAGATCGAACAAAAGATAGACTTTGGATAATAAAATATACAAAGGTTGAGAAAGAAAGAAAGAAATATATAAAACTAGACGAAACACTATGATAATATTAGATCTGTTTGATCAATTATAGTTTGAAAATAAAATTACAATTATTCATGAGAAAATAACTAAAGTTGTATTATTTATTAACTAATAGTGATTTTTATTTTAAGATCCGACATAGGCCCGATTGTTCCAGTTTCTAGTTAGAAACTTAATACGATTAATAGAAGTTTAGTTTAGCGGGGACAAATACGGGACGGGGATACGTTGTCTTGTCCATTAAAATACCATCATTTTGGTCTACTCGTACAAGTGGGCTACTCGGGCCAAGCCGTTGCCATAGTCGTTGTCGAGTTGAGTGGACCAACCGCATCGACTCACCCTGAGTTTCAGAGAAACGAAGAGAGAACATAGAATTACATTACCTGCTAGCTTGAAACATATCCCCTATTTCTCTCTCTCTCTCTCCCTCTCTCATAAACACACAAACACACATACATACACACGCACATACTCTATGTCTTACTGTCTGTCTGTCTTTTTCTTGGAAATAGTATGTCAACGAGAATACTACTATCCTAGAGATAGATAGATAGAGAAACGGAATGAAAGAAAAAGAGAGAGAGAGAGGGATGACAATCCGTTTAGTCTAACTTCCTTGGACGCGAGCATAAGCTCGAACGAAATTATTCAAAGTGTTGTCCGAAAACTCCTCGTTATCCTCTTCTCAAACAACTTTAGAGACTAAGTTATATTATCAAAGAACTTGAATAGCAAGCAAGAAATAACGTTTTCATGAACGTTTGAATGAAAATAATATCACTCATGGTTTATTCGTATCACTGCGATAAAATATTATGGAAAATCGTGACAGAACGTCGCAGAACGATTGAAGTTTATGATCATATTTTAACATTGAGTATAATAAAACCTTATAATAATAATAATAATAATAAATCAATCGGATAAAAGAATATACAGAGATGACAGTAAAAGGTGGTCAATCAGAAATCAAAACGTATGTTGGAATCGAAAAGACTGAGAAAGACGAATAAGAGTGACAGAGTGTGTGTGTATATTCGTGTGTGTGTGAGTGTGAGTGAGAAAGGAACGAAGCAAAGCGACATTCGAGACGGAACTCAAACATTGGCGTAGCCTTTAATTCCCTCTCTCATTCTCTCCGTATCTCTCTCTCTCTCTCTCTCTTTCTCTTTCTCTTTCCCCCTTCTCACCCTTCATGTATACATACACTTACGTACACATTTGTGCGAGAGTACAGCCGCAAAGTCAACCTAGGTACGGTATCCTTCTCTTGGTAGAAGCTACGAGCTTATATTATCTAGTTACTCGCGCGGCTTACAAATCAAACAAACAAACAAACAGATAGTGTGGTTTCGAGTTTACGATCTTTGATCTCCCATTCACCCCTCCTCCCTTCCTCCACCTCTGCACCCACTTCTCTCTATCTCTCTCTCTTATATCTAACATGTTTTTTTGCCTTTTCCATTCGGTAATCTTTTTTTCTTTCAGTGGCAGTCAAAATGTTAAAAATAAAACAAACCCCCCATTGTAACTATTCGTTCTTTCAACGTAAAGATAATCCAGAATGAACGTCGAATAATTTTCATAAAACCACGAGAAAAATAAAGTATAACCCAAACAGTTAGGTGTTGAAATGAATAGAAGTAGTATAAGTAAGAATATAGACAGACATGACATAGGATACACATACTACGGATAACGAAATTTCATAGAAACATTCACGAATGGCGTTAGTCGAATGACGATCTAGCGAAACACCCTGGTCGAAAATGCTATGGTGTTAAAGGTTAGAAGGAGATGGACAGTAGAGGAATATAGCAAAGCTTAAGTGGTGATGTGAAGGCTCGCGTGGAAGGAACCCGAACCCGAACTGGGCTACATCGAGATTCGCGTCTGGAATCTCAAGATTTGCACTAGCTAGTACGTGTCACCGAGAACCCTAGTCCTATCTTCTCTTTCTCTCCTCTACTTCTTGTTCTAGAGAAAGACAGATACATGAACGGAGAGAGAAGTATATCGTTCCTCCTTGCATTCTATCTACTCTCCTAGACTTCCTCTCGGCTTTTAGGTCGGGTAAGCTCTCGCGGAACTTCCGTAATGCGTTAATCCGGCAGGCACGTATCTACCTTGTAGGAGATAAGGTCGCACTGCTAGGATCGTAACGACCGCGATTCTCTCTCTCTCTCTCTCTATATATATATTTCTCCCTTTCTATCCCATTATTTTTATACAGAAAGTATGAGAGTCTGTCTTTTCTGTCTCTCTCTCTGTCTGTTTTTTTCTTCACTTCTCTTGACTACAGAATAATCGAGATTTTAGATTATATCTTGAGCTTTAAAAGCAAGATCGTAGAAGCTTATCTATCTAAAGATTTATCTGGTACCTCGAAAACCTTTTGGAAGGAAAGGATCGATTAGAAAATAACCATTAAAAGCGAGCGAATCTTTTTTTAACCTTGCAATTCGCTATACAGAGAAAAATTCGTTTAACTTTTTGACACTCCTCTCGTCACACGAGATTCTATTTTTTCCTTTTTCTTTTGTTAGTCGAGATAAAAGATATAGAAATTTACTTAATCGAATAAGGGAGGAAAAACAAACGTTACGTTGATGATTAAAACACGCATATTATGAATACGATTTTACTTTGATACGAATTGTTCTTATCTAAGTTTCCTGTTACTAACCGTAATATACCATTTTTTCTTTTATTCTGACCTAAACCGACTGATATTTGACCCTTTTATAAATATGGAAATGAACTTAAAATATATTTTAAGATAGTATCTTATCCGATAAAACAATGTAATTAATATTAAACACAGAAATTACGAAAGAGAAGACAAATATTATCCATAATTTATCGTGCATGATTTATCAAAGATCTTACAGTTGAGTAAACAATTTTTGTTAAAAATCTAAACGAAATATAATAATACTTTTATGAATGGATAAACAAAATTAAAGAGGGTGAAACGGGGGAGAGAAGAAAATATAGGAAGTGTGAATCACGTGGGGGAATCCTCCAATGAATCTAATTGTAAGTACTTGACATTTCATTAAAACAAGTTGAAAGCAAGTATTCAGTAGGAGTACACTTTAAACGCATTAGGACTTTCTCTCTTGCTGTCGCGAATATCGTAAGTTAGAAATTAGCTTTTCTCTTGGAAGATATTTGACAATATATCTATACGTGTTTGTAACTAGGATGTACATGTGTCTGTCTGTCTGTGTGTGTCTCAAACTTGAGGGGGGGTACATATAAGATGAACAAGATAGATAAACAGAAAGGAATAGAATGAGATGAAAAGCAGAAAACAAAACAGTAGATGGAAGGAAGATGACATACGGTAAAATCGACACGGCAGGTTAACTCGGCTGAAGGTATGAGAAGAGGTACAGTTTGGTTTCGAGGGAAATTCGAACCTAAACTTTGTTTGTCACCGACGCCATTCTGTTGTCTCTTTACTTTATCTCTCCCACCATTTCTACAACCACCACCACCATCACCACGACCACCACACCACCAACCCACCACCCTCATCTTCTGTATTCTACTCTTCCTCTTCCTTGCTCTTTCTCATAGTCCTGTAGGAAACGGTACAGCACAGCTAGCAGAAGCTTTTCCTACTTCCTCCTTTAGACAACACACTGGCAAGCAACCCTTTTGCATCTAACCACCCAAACCTGAGCGCACACGGTGATTCCATTATCGTCGAGCCGACTACGACGACGAAGGACGACGACGACGACGACGACGTCTCCTGGTACGAACCCAACCCCCCATGGAATATTCCATGGGGTTAGACTTTCGTTCTTAGGACCGATATCACGCTACACTCCTTGCTTCTGTTCATTACCTTTGTTCTCTACCACTACTACCACTACTTCTACTACTACTATTACTATCATCATCATTCCTATAACTCTAATAAACTCTCTCTCTCTCTCTCTCTCTTTCTCTGATATTCTTACCTCTCATGCTTACGATTTCTGATTATCTTCAAAGTTTTTCATTAAATTACGAGGAAAACCCCCTTTTAAAGAAATTCTAACTAAATAAGTAGAAGTAACTAGATTCAACTGCAACCATCTAAACTCGATACTACTACTACTACTTTTTCCCTTCCCTTTATTTTTTCGTTTCAAGATTGGAGAATAAAGATGAGATATATATGAGAAAAAGAAGAATAAAAAAACGAAGAATAGGTAACATCCTAAGCAAACAAAATGTAAAAACTTTTTTAAGTTACGTCCGGTCCTCTCTATGTGCAAGGAAAGTATTTTTCTGAGATTGCATGAATTTTATCCTACTTCTGGTTGAGTACTATCTTATATACATGAAAAAAAGGTAAAGGGTGAGAATAAAAAAGGGGTAAGGAAGCAAAAGATAGGTGGAGAGGGAAGCATCTCTACATAGGAACTTTCAATTTTCGCTTAAGTCCACTTTCCTCGTTTTCTAAACGCCATACAAGTATCTTCCCTTTCATTCCCTTCTTTAGGATCTCTTCAAGCCCTTTCCCCTCTCCTCCTCGCTCTCCGTTTTATCCTTATTCTCTTCAAGGTCTTCTAGAAACAACGAACTTATATTTCCATCTTTGAAACTTTCTTAAACACTTTCCTATCCAGTTCGGAAAATGTGCAAGTACTACCTTCGCTAGTATGAAAAGGGTAAAAAGGTATAGGTAAAAGGGTTGGTACATGATTAGGCTTCAAACGTATATAACCAGTTTTTCTATGATGTTTTATTCTGTTTTATTTTATTTTATTCTAATCTGGCTACTTGTACTACTAAAATTTCAACTTCTTTTAAAATGAAAATAAATATTCGAATAGAATCACCATAAAAAAGAGAAGAAAAGAAGGCAATAATAAAAAAATAATAATTCCTCAAACGTTGCACATTGTATCGGTCGAGTGAATATCGAAATAACTTTCTTCCTGTTCAATTTAATATTGAAAGAAACATTAGAAGCAAAAATCTAATAATAGACAGTCATAGAGAAAAAGAATGAAAGGGAAAGAGAAAGAGAATAAAAAGAAATCGAAGGGATTCAGAAATAGTTGTAGAATGGGGGTGAGCAGGGGTAGGAAGGGGGACAAGTGAAAGAAGAACGAGAAGGAACGAATTTAGACGATGAAAGCAAGCAAGCAAGAGAGAAAAAAAGGAAAAAAAGAAAAATGGCAGAAAAGAAAGCAAGGAAAAAAAAGGAAATAAAAGGAGAGAAAAAAAAGGTCGCGGAAAAGGAAGAGGAAGAGGAAGAGGGATTGAACGGGGGTTGAGGGTTGAGGGTTGAGGGTTGAGGAAGGTGAAGGTGGAAAGAATGGTTAAGGGATGGGGGTAGGGATTCCTATTTAGCGAAGATCTCGGGCAAATCGCCTGGAGGGTTGGAGACAGTTTCCGGCTTAGCAATTCGTTAGAAACTCCACGAAGCCGGTCGAACCTTTCGCTTCCTCGGTTCTTGCTGGGCACAATGAACATTTTCACAATGGTCATACATTGGTCATCCCAGATGGTCGGGTGGAGAAGAGGAGACATTCATCCCCCTCGCTCCCTGTCTCCGGTCGAGTCTTTCTCTACAAACCCACACAACCACCCAATCCTCAAATCCTTCTTCTTCTTCTTCTTCTTCTTCTTCCTCCCCACCTGCTCGTTCTCCACCTGGTCCCCTACCACTCTCTTTTTCAACCCCCAATCCCTCAACTCCGAACCCCCCTTCTTCCTATGGGAATAGGAGGTATAACGGAAAGAACCTGGAATGGAAGGAAAGTTGCTTTCACCTTTTCCAACCTTCTTCTACATCGTCTAGGTCCACGTATCGACTCGACGATGGAAACATTTTGTCAAGGTGGAGGTGGTGGTGGTGGTGGTGGTGAGAAAGAGGAAACCCCGGCTGGCTGAGAGTTGCTTGGGGTAGGTTTTGATCAGAGGGGAGAGGGAAGGTTGAGTTGAGTTGGGTTAGGTTCGGTTGAGTTCCTGGTCGTAGGAGTTTGAGGTTTCTAGCGAAGAGGCCGACGAACGAACTTTATTTCGCAATAAATGCAATATAACTTCCGTTTTGTACAAGAGAGAGAAAGTGAGAGAGTGAGGGTGAAACGATGGGTTGGAGAGGGTGTACGTTGCTTCTTCGCGATCCAACGAAAATATCTTGTGGTAAATGAAATGGACAAATTCCAGTTAAGGTTATTTCATGGTATTCGGTATGTTCGTGTATATACACACCACCAACGGACGTAGAAAATCTTTTAGCCTTTCTTTTCTTTTTTTTTTCTCGAACGATGAAATGGAACGAGCTTTGGGATAAGAAGAAAAGAGGAAGAGGAAGAGGAAGAGGAAAAGGGGAATACCGTGTTGTTGTCCAAAATGAACAAAAGCACAGACTCACGAGATTCTTCGGTTCGATTGTCGTTGACCTTAAAAATTCGTTTAGCTATTACTTTGTCTATTATTGTAAGATTGGTAACATCAATCAACGATTGGCTGCCTCCCACCCCCCAATACGAGTGGACAGAAAACTCTATTGTAAGATGATACTAATCAATATTGCTTGAAGGTTTTTCTCTTTTTTCTTTTAAATAGTTTTATATCTCACGTTTGATATTATCGTTTAATATTATTTTAGATATTTGTATTTGTGGAATTTAACAGGGATGTTTTTAATGTAAAAAGAGGATAATTCTTTTAGGTGGAGAAGGTTTAGGGTGTTATCTGTTGCATTTAGTGACAGAGAGTAGAAGCAGTAAATTGTACAGCTTTTTAGATCTTCTCGTTTATAGAAAATAAATGTAAAAAATTATGATTTTATTATCGAATGGTTTTAGTTAAATATTGGGCGTTTAGAGTCGTCGAAGAAACATTAATAGAAATGTTTGAAATATATAAATCGGTTGGTAACTCGTTAAACGTGTGTAGGTAATATGAGGATGAACATCGGCATGCATCAAACACCATGATATCATTTATTCGTCCAGCGTGTTTTTAACGGTTTGTATACAGTACCACCTCACCACCATTCCTCCCATTCTACCATATACTCTTCCTATTCTCGCGCAAATATATCGATCGTCATTATAGCGTTTCTATGTGTGGTACAGGAAAAGTATATACCGAACCTGGAACCTATTACTGTGAAAATGATTTAAGCTTAGAGATAAATTTACTTCCTCCGACAAATATTTCCTCGAGTACTCTAACCAAACCACCCTCCAATCCAACCCGTCGTACATTTTATTCCCAGTCGAAGTAAGTGTAAAAGTATTATATTTATATACTATGTTAGCGTATGTGTGTTGTATAATCCATCAATTCATCAACAACATTCGGAATTGACCATTAAATGACGAATTAAGTTTCCGTTAAAGACAAAATTCGATTTAAAAAATTCATTATAATAAATATACGTATACATTACAATAAAATACATTTATTTTTCTTCCAAATATTATTCTCTACATTTATTAATTTTATTTTAGATAAAAACAAAAAAACAAATTGGTTAGTTCAAGTATTAATAATTCATACCGTATGCATTTTATTTTCCTATTTTACCGAAGAAATACGATACATGATTTAAACGATAGATAACCAAAATAACAGCAAAGAAGGATGGATGGATGGATGGATGATAAAAGAAAAGATAGAAAGGAAAAGGAAAGGCACAAAACTCGTTGGTTAGGAAATTTGTTGGACGAAGAGAGGGGTTGGTGGGTGGCGGCATTTTCAAGTTCTTTGAGGTGCCGACAGACAAAGCATAGTCCGTTTATTTCCTATTAACGTACCCTTTTACTATTTCCCCCTAAGAGTCTAAGGTATTTATTTAATAAAATTTTACGGACTATAGTGGCCGGTCGAACACATGGTTCAAGAGGATAAAACATGGGAACGCAACAACTATGAAGGAGGTAGAGAAGGGAGAAAAAGGGTTGTAACAACTATATATGCATACGGTAAAACGCATTACCCTGCGGTTAAAGTAAAAAGAAATTTCTGTTTAGCTTTACTTCGTCTAACATATTTCCAACCCTTACCTCCCCTGCACAACCCTTGTCCTCTCTTTCACAATGTTTTCATGTTTACTCTTTTTACCCTTTAGGTTTCTCTTGAACAATTTAAGGTTTTCTTTTATGCTTTATATATTACGTTTGCCTTCTTTCAACAGATAAGAATCTGTTAAGTGTACCTCACCAGCAGTGTCTTTGAAAATTTCTTTCATGTAAAATCAATTCACCTAAATTCAATTATATTCCTATTCGTTGATATTTATTGGAAGATAAGATTTATTTGCCTGTATTTGAGGCAACTATTTTTAACTAATTTATTATAAAATATATGTTTGACAGAGGATCAATAAATGAATTGTTAAAAAACAATAACACAAGGATGACTTATAAACTTAAATATAAAACTAAGAAACATTAAATCGTATTGCGATAATAGAAATTTAAACGAAAATTTAAATACGCTTTTATTAACACACATGTATAAATATAAACACTTACACATACTTGTAATTAAATACTTTTAAACCTAATTGACAGGAAAGACACGACAGTTGATGATTAGAATTTGTAATAGTGCGAAAGTGGCAGTGCAGAGATAAACGTTGAAATCATTTCAGATGATTATCAACCTAAACGTGTTAACATCAAACTCTAAAGGAATCGTTTTATTTGGTATAATTATTACGACAAATCTAATTTGATTTTAGGTAATTCAAACTAAATCGTATAACCATATGCTACTAACGACCACTTTTCGAAGATTATTATATTGTCTGACTACTATAACGAACTTTTCCTTGATACTACACACACCATACTCTCTCATTTAGTCTAGTTCATCCAGTTGCTATTCCAAAGTGGCAAACCGCTACCACAGGAATTCCTCTGGGCACATTGCCAGATCTACGTTATAGCGCATAAACAGTTAACTTGCCATGCTTTCAAAAAATCATAGTTCGTTAACTGAAATTAAACATTTTTATTATTATTTTTCATCTTCTCCTCCTCATTCTGCTCGTTAGATTCAATTCTTTTATATATATGTATAGTTGATTTTTATTGTATTATTTTAATAGGATATTTATTAATTGACATAATCTTGAATAAGATTCCTTTTGATTTCACGTTAAAGAAATGAATTTAAACCGAACGATACTCGTAAAGAATCATTATGTCAATTGGTCGTGTAATTTCAAGAAGATAAAAACAGTATTATCGGATAACTTTTTACGACATTAGCGAGTATGCTGTCAGAACCTTTTAAAGGGTTAACGAATTTATATATATATATACATAGACAGTTACTATACCTAATTACGTTAGTTCGTGTCGTGTCGGAAAGAAAATAAAACGTTGTTCTCGTTAATCGAAAGGTCAACTCGTCGCGTGTCGTTTTAAGTAGGGTGGAAAAGGTAAAAAGGGAGGAGAAAAGAAGGGTAAAAAGCACAGAAAGTGTTCTTTTAACGCAGAGATTAGGCGAGTAGTTTGATGACTTATATTATACGATACAAGTTTTACTTTCCGTCGTCTAGTTAATACCTTTTTATTTTTCCTTATTCTATTCTCGATCATATTTTTTTCTCGCTTAATTATGTTCAGGTATCATAACAAGTATTTTATTCTTTATTATTGTAATTATTATTATTATGACGATTAGGTTTCAGCATGGAAAATGCACAAATATTTTCTATACAACGAATTTTTATTTTTCTTCTTATAAAATCTAGGATATATTAGGATTACTTGCCTCTCTCCCTCTCTCTACCCCGTTAAATTAGGTTATTAAAATTCGATATCTTTGGAAAATACCGTCGCTAATGGAAAAAGCTCTCAAACTGTAGTTTATTTAGAAGAAAAGTTAGCACACGCGAAGGGAAAAAAGAAATGAATGAAAAAGTAAGTAAGGAAGGATGAAAGGAAAGAAGGAAAGAACTGAAGAAAGTAAAAGAGAAAAGTAAGAAAGATTGGAAGGGAAAGAAAGGACGAAGAGAAAGGGTCGTTGCACCGTTTTCGTTAGGTCATACCACACACCTGGCGTGCACTGCTGATGTATCAGCATACTGCTGCTAACTTTTATCCTTCGTTTCTAAAATCCAAAAATTTTAAGATGCACCCAAGACCAACCAACCAACCAACCAACGAACCAACATTTTGGTTGCTGTCGAGCCTTTTACCACCTTTTCTGAAACCCTATCTCTAATGTATTTTTCTTTTTAACCATTGACGATGAGAATAAAAGACTACAGTTGGGAGTTAGATGAAATTTAGACACAACTCAGAATGAAAATAGGTTTAGGTGTCTTTTGGGAATAAGAAAGATGACACGTCTTACCCCAATATGTTTATGTAATTCATTCTAATCACAAATTAGATACTTTATCTTGAATTTTCTAACATAACTAAACTTCAAAGTGTCCTAATATATATATCTATCAGGAAATTAGTATCCCCGGTAGGTTCTCTATTAAATCTCTCAGTAGGGGTTAAAACGCATCGTACGTTGAAGAAACCGCTAAGTCCTATACCAGAAAAGGGTTACGTGATCTCGTAAAAATGTTAATGGTGATGTCGTACGTGTAACCTCCTACCTTTTTCCCTCCCATCCCCGAATGTGTAGAACTCTCTGAATTCGTACTTCGCAGGATGTGAGTAAAGCAAAACGAACACGTACGAAACTGGAATACTCTCTCTCTACCCTTTTCTATCATCCAACATGGCTGTTTCCACTTCCGACTGTTTTCTTTTCTCATTCATTTTCTTTCTCTCTTTACCCATTCCCACACTCACACACACACACAAAAATAAACATACACATAAATTCAAACATAAGGGGAGACACATATTTCGTCGTAGTGTTTCCTTTCATTCCTCGTTACTAGTTTTTATTTATTTTTCTTAACCATTTTCGTTCGATTTTCTTTCTCTGAGCTTTTTCCATCACTGCAAAACTGATTCAACTTTTCTTTATCTTCTTTCCTCTTATATTTTTTATATTTTTTTTGTTTCCCGAGGAACGATGAACTCTTAAACGCCATTTGTCTCCAGTTTATGACCACCACGTAAGACCACTGGTATCAACACCGTTGTTGATGATGGTCCATTTAGACGCACTACTGTTGGCCCACTACAATTCCATACCCCTTGATATTCTCCTCTTTCTCCTCCTCCTGTTCCTAACATTCTCCCCCTCTTACTTCACCACCGACATTTTTCGTGAAGACTCTACTATTGGGTAGAACTGGAAAAGCTTAACCAAGATTTCTAGAAGAAAGATTGCCTCTACTTTTATTTATATATTTATGTATTTATTAGTTTATTATTTATATCAGAACGTGTGAGAGCTTTTTAATGTTGCACGAACGGAAAATATATTAAGGAGTTACTCGTAATTCTTAATTAAAAGGGAAAATAATGTAATGTTTTCGTAAAAACGAATTTCCCTATGGTTGAATATAATTAAAGGAAATATTAAACCAATTTAGAATTTAAGTTGGAGATAGTTTTTTCGTTAAGCGTTAAAATAGAAATTCGTGATAAGAGATACGTAGGATTTTCCAGCAGACACACACACACATACACGTGCTGGATACACGTGCATGAAGTATACACATACAAACGTGGATATACATTTACAGCAAAGGTCCGATTCGATTAACGCGCGACCACTGCACAGGATTCGTTTAGAAAATGAGACGACTAGCTCGGTAACGTGGTTAATTGTTTAATTCACAGGTATCGCGAGGATGTTGTTGTCGTTGTCGTTGTTGTTGTCTTTGTCGTTGTCGTTGGAACAAACAACCAAAGCGTGGCACACCTCGGGTGTCGCACTAAAAGCAAACGTCCAGGTCGTTGCATTTAATTTTGTATTTTGAAATTTCTCTTATTTCCAAATAACTAAAAAAATGTAATCGCCTTCTGCTGTGTTCATGTATGCATGTGTATATATCTGAATATATGTGTGTGTGTAAAAGAGAGAGAGATAGAGAGAGAAAAGGAAGATACAAATAAGATGAAGAAGAAGAAGAAGAAGTGAGTTTAAAACGTTACTTCAGCTGGTGGCATCAACAAAGTTTCGCGTTGTCAGTGTTTTACCAGTTGGGATTGGTAGGATGAGAGTTGAGGGTAGCGAAGAAGATCGGGGATAGGAGGAGGGCTGGTAGGAAGGGTGGGGATTTGAAAAGAAGGGTTGATGGTAGTTCGTCTCGCGAGAGAACGAGAAGGACGAGCAGCGAGTATCTAGAATAATGTTGTTACACGCTTCCACGAGCTAAAGTGCAATTTTCAGAAGATCACATACTGAAACAAACAAAAACGTACTTCTTGCTGACGCTACTTGGAAACATATATATATATATATTTCCACCATCGAGATAAAAACACTATAACGTTCCTTTTTCTTTTGTATTCTTCAATTGTAAAATCCGCAATAGTCAATTTCGGATGATGTTTATTATGTTCCCCTTAGTTGCATAAGGGAATTACTCATTTTATTTTCTTTCGTATCTAAGATAATGCAAATTTTCAAAGTTAACTTTTAAATGACTGTAAGAGAGTGAGAGAGAATAACTAAATCGGTAGGTATTTTTGCTGGCAAGTAATTCGTGTATCTCCTGAAGCGAGAGTACGAACAGTTCTCAGGAGAGTTCTCGGGAACGAGAAGTGTAGGTGTGTGCCGAGATTCCGTAGGGATGACAGACAGAGAGGAACAGGGAGGAGAAGAAGATTTGAGAGAAGTGAAGGAAGGGTGGTGGAAAAGCACCGCTGGACATTGAGAAGAGGCGTCGTGATGCCGATGGGTTTACCAACGCGTCCGGTGTGTGTGCTTTGCTAAGGGTAGTTGCTACAAAGAGAGAGATAGGAACTGAAATAGAGAAGGAGTGGGAAGGAAGGAAGGAAGGAAGAAGGGGGAATTGTGAGGGAAGGGTGAGGGTTGAAGGAGGGACGAGTGGATTGGGTAGGAACGTGGTGATGCCAGGGCATCCAGGGTTATCTTTCGCATGCAAACGCGGCCCTGCGCCTGGCTGCATTCCCATAGAAATCGCACGTTATGCAACTCGTATACACGTGTTGTAACGCCTAGTTGCAAGTAGGTATATGTCGAGAGTTACGATATATCCGACACTGACTTTACTCTCTCTCTCTCTCTCTGTCTCTCAGTTTGTGTATATGTGTGTATGTGTTTCACTTCTCTAGTCTTCTCTTCTCCAGCCTTGAACAAGGTACCTAATGTTGAGAGATGATAATAAAGACCCATGGGAGCCTTCTCGTCTGATGCCACATGACCGCCGTATGCATATCTCCTTTTGGATTCGTCCTTTTGTGTTTATATCCTTCTACGAGAGATGGCCGAGAAATAAGGGATAGTTTTGCCAAACGATTTGACATCGGCGTCATATTTATATGTACCTATATGTATTGTGAGATAAAATGTGTTAACCATGTCACATGATAATAGAGATTTCCAGAATGTAAATCGTAAAGGTTTTTCTTTTATAGATATTTTTTCATTTGATTACGTGGTTAGAAATATTTTATATATTTTATTGATAGGTTTTCTTTAATATGATATCATTAATATTTGCATAATAGATTTGTCGTTTAGTGGAGATATACTATAAGTTTATTATTTTAATAAGAAATAGGATTTTAGAGTAAAATATACACAAGTGTAAGTTATTTCTTACGCGTGAATGTATCTTTTTTTTCATTCTTGATATTCTCGTATGCGACAAGTAGAAACCGTGAGAAGGTTTCTACTTGCGTATATCCAAGATTGTGGCATAAGGTGAAAGAGTATTTGAAAAGTACAACTCGAGATAGTGGTGGTAGCTGGTGGTAGCTGGTGGTGGTGGTGGTGGTTGGTGGAAGAGAGATCCCGATGCTAGATCCTATTTCCAGGAATATAAACGATCATGTCTGAATAGAAGCGAGGAATAAATCTAAAGGAGTCTGTTCATCTTGGCAATGATCCTGCGCATCTTATACCTTTTATACTACCAACCTCGATCTCTTTTTCCCCCTTTTACGTCCAGGAGAGAGAGAGAAAGTAAAGCGTCCTTAGTAGACGTCTGCAACTTTACGCGCTGGATTTTGCTTCAACGCAATCTCTTATCCTCTCTACCTTGAATATAACCGGTATATCGGTGAGAATAAATGTGTGTATGTGTGTGAGAGAGAGAGAGAGAGAGAGAGAGAGACGCAGGAATGATCGTTAAAATATCGGCAAGCTGGCGAATCGCATATCCATTCGATCAATTCAAATGTATCTTCCATCTTTTTCCAATTCAAACGTCCCGGTACATAGCAATGCTACGTTTTTTTTTTTTTCCTTTATCCTCAAAGGATAGAACGTTTTCCCTGTGATTTTAGATATTCGTAACTTGGGACAGTAACCGATGAGGTATCGAATATAATATTAAAGTATGATTTTGTAAACCTTCACTGCCGATCATTTGTTATTTTATTTATTACCTAGCATTTATCCTGCATTAGTTGCAATGTGTCTCGAACTAACTTCAAAATGTTTTAATAAAGTGTCGTCAATCTTATAAAATATGTTCGTACAATTTTTATAGCAAAAAATAGGATTTTCTGTTATTTTTAATATGCACATGCATTGCAATTACACTTATCAAAAATTTCAGATACATCACACAATTATTTTCTAAATAAGTTTTAATTTAATATAAAAGATATATACATAAATCTACTTATTAAGAAATAAAAATAAAAATCAACCATTAGAAATAGATATAACATCTGTTAGAAAGTAGGTCACTGGTCAGAAAAGTAGGTCAGCTGTAAATGTATTGAGAGAAAGATAGGCAAAGGTGTACGTCTGAGTCAAACGAGTTTAAGCATCGGTTATGTTTACATCTCTCGGTGAATTCTAGGAAATTCGTTAAATATGAAATTCCCAGGAAAACATTCCTTAACTACCCTTCCTTATCTTTTGTTTACGTTCGTGTATGTTCGGTACATGTCGATTATATTCGTAACTACTTTTCATAATAATCGTTAGTCTTCTTCGAGTGTCGGAAGGTGTAACAATAATATTACGAATATGTCATTTATTTCGCGTCGTGTATACGCGTGTGTGTGTTTTCTTCTTATGCAAGTGAATATGCATGTGTGGATATGCAGTATTGGATATAAAGGACCAAGGTACATCTAATTGTAAGCTGACCATACTTTTTTACTTTTTTTTAACATTTCACCGCGGCGTAGTAGGTTTAGTATCAAACATATTATATGAATAATTTTTGATTTAAAAAAATCTGATAGGTAATCGTAACATTGTAGAATTTTTTTTAACCGGAGACACCACCGTATGTATGCGTTCATAATTAACACGAATAATTTTCGCTACATTCGTAGAACTGAAAAGGTTTTAAAATATGATCTCTCGTGTCAGAATTTCATTCATAATGATGCATAATCAACGTACATCTCGGCAAGTGGCCAGGTCTCTTCTTTTTTATTTATTTTTTAAACACTCGCACAGAAGTATCCTTTTGTTTTTTGTTATATATACAAACGCATCTCGACTTGATGCTTAAATACATACACGCATTTATATACAGCTCGGAGAATAATTAAAATAATAAATATTTCTTCCAAGATTATTGTGGCAAAAAATGTTGTAGAGAATGACGTGGGTTAACCTATTTGGAATTTTTTGATATTTGCAACGGGGTAGGGGGGAAAGCATCGGTGTTTTTCTCGATTGAGGTTTTCCTGGTACCGGGGAGTCCCTTTATTTCCGACGTATGTTCGACAGCAGACAACGAGAAAAAGGAGGAGGGGAAGAATGATGCAGGATGAGGGTAGAAAAGAAGAAGAAGAGGAATGAAGTGAGGAAGGCAGATAGAAGAACTTTTCTTTGTACCCACCCTAAACCCTTCCTCTTATATTTCTTTCACTCTCTTTCCCTATCTTTCAGTTGGTATCTCAGTCGTAGTATGTAAAAAAGGCCGATGCTGATCAAACGAGGACGCTTCGTGGAACACGGCTTGTGCATCGAGGAGGAAACGGAAGACGAGTAGAGAGAGAAAGAGAAAAAGAGAGGGAGTATGTTTCTTCCATCTTCGAGAACGACGTCGTCGCAGTTTCGAAAAAGGTAGACACCTGGTGCATCCTATTCCGGTAATCCTTGAATCGAAAGATACGTCTGTCTCACAATGGATGAAAAGAACGTCGTTTGTCGGGTCCTTTTATTTTACCTTTCTTTTATCAAAAAAGAAAAAATCAAAAAAATATCATCACCTTTCTTTTGTTTTTTATCTTTTTTTGATAAATAAATTATTAATATTTTTTCATTATTATTATTCTTATCTCGTGGCCATGAAAAATGTTGAAAGAATAATAATAAAATAGACTTGAGACGAGAATATACTGTCGGAGTAGCATAATCGTATTGTTATCTGTTGATTCGTAGAAATGCATTCGTCTTTCGTTCGTTGAGCACATTGGCAAAATGCTGAGGAAGGCAGCAGATACACGTCTTCTATGTAGAAATAATAATTTATATGTATGTGTTTGTGTTTGTGTATGAATATATATATATTTATGCGATAATGCTTGTTTCGAGGGATGAAAGGTTTCCTTTATTCGTTGAATATAAGTAAACGTAGGTATAATATGCAGGTTTTGTTGCAGTACATGCATATATACACGGTGAGTTATTTAAAACAATTTACCCTAATAATTCGATTATTATAAACAATTAAAAAAATATATTTCAGGCAAAACTTAATCACAATTAACTACACCTAAGGTTTTTTTACTATTTTAACTTTTTATTTTAATTTTGTATTTTTAGCAGTGGAAGTTTAAAGTAAATTGTAAGGTGTAACGTAACACAGGATTATGGTAGTCTAAAAATCATCATTATTTTTGATATATTTCTATCGTAGTTAACAATCATATTATTCAGATGACTTGTTTGAAATGATTCACCTAGTATATAATCATGAACTTGATAATATATTGTAGTGCACGTATGTAAATGTTGGAATGCATGTGTTTAGATTGTTGGTCAAACAATGCCGTTGTATTTGGAGTCAAAAATATCTGTGGTTTGCTCTTCTACCTCTCTGTCTCTCTTATTCTGGCAACTGTATTTTGGAGTAGTCCGATAAGATGGACGCCAGAGTAAAGGATCCAAGAGAATTGTTTCTTCCAGATTATTCGACCGTTTTGACCTATTTTACGATATTAATCGTTCCGTGCCCTCTACTTCCGCCATCGTGAAATCCCTTTTCATCGTTTTCCCGCACCGTGAGATTCACGTACTTCGCATGAGAAGAAAACGCAGAATTGAAAGAGCAAGAGAGAGAAAGAGAGAGAGTAATCTCGAAATTCAAGATACAATAGGTACTCAACTTTATCGATATGTTCATTGAAATGACCGAGATTCTCTTTCCTTTCATAATATCCCCATACAAAATCCTAAAGCTGCTGTAATATTTTATATTTTATTGAATTTCGTATTTTTATACATATATAAATATACAACACTAAACGTACCATCAATTCTTATTTTCTATTTCAAATTTTCCCTACTAGATTTTATTTTCTTTTTATTTTATCAAATCTTATGAATATTATCATTACAAATATTTTTGGTGTTTGCGTTTGGAAAATTATCAAATTTTTTATAGTCATTATATCGAGAGAGTTTACTAATTATATAAAATATATATACATGCAATACTAAACGTACCATAAATTCTCATTTTCTATTTCACACTTACCCCACTCGATGTATTATTGATTAAACTTTATTTTTTTTTCCTTCATACTATATTAAATTTTACGAATATTATAATTAGAAATATTTTTGTTATTTGCATCTCTGGAAAATTATACGATTTATTATTTATGTCAATATATCGAGAATTCGCTAATTATACAATAAATACATATATTTATTTCTTTTAATAAAGATTATTCGACCAGCTGAAGTACAAATATTTATACGTAAGCTCTCGATAAATATAGCATTAAATAAAATGATAATATTTGAACGAAAACTGACCAATGTGGTTTAAACCATTAAACCTACTCGCATACAATTAAATAATACGTGAGAATCCGAACATTTTCTACAAATAAAACTCGTACATTTATTTTACACACGTTCATACTTTCTAACACCCCTCTCTCTCTCTCTCTTTTTGCCTACTCTTTCTCTCGTTTATTTATTAATTTTTTTCGTTTGTTTCTGCTGAAGATTCGAAGCATTATTGCAGTAAAAGGTTGTGTGCAAGTAACTTTAGTTAATTTTAGTTAAATTTCTAGGTAGATTTTCCTCACGTCCCGGGGTATTCCAGTCACAGATCGTGCATTCATGTTCTGTCGAAGTGTAACAGTCGGGTAGCTTGCACTCTTTCACCCTTTCACCCTTTCACCCTTACACCCTTCGACGTCACAGCTGCACGTCATAGGATAATATACGCACATGTGCGTATACATTAACGTTTACTCTTACATGGAATATCAAGGTTTCTATATAACACTTTAATCGTTAGAAAATATATTTAATGATTGATTTACAATTACATTTACAATTATAATTTCAATACTAAATGTTTAAATTACAATCATTAGTTCAACTAATTTTATTTTATTTTATTTTATTTATTTACGGGATAAATCTATTAGTAAAACAAATATTCAATATTATTATTTTTACACTTGTCGAAGTAATAAAATTACATCGTTAAATTTTCTAAAAAGTACCAAAAAATATTATCATAAAAAAGATCTAACGAGTTTTCTTCTTCTTCTTCTTCTTCTTCTTCTTCTTCTTCTTCTTCAACTCGAGCCTCCTGTCTGTCTTCTTTTTCTTCTTATGTTTCTTTTCGTTTCCATTTTTGTATATAACTACGTCCATGTATTTAGATGCGCACCCCTTACCTTCCGGCCTCGTGACTTTTTCATTTTCGCACGAAACGGTTCTCTACCTACGTTGGGTGAACGAAGACGTTCGTTTTACCACCCCTAACATTTTCATTCTTCTGCCTTTTTCCCCTTTTCTTTCTTTTTTTTTCTTCTTTTTTTCCAAGCCATCCGCATCCTAGCGTCTCGCTTTTCCGCTCTCTACACTTTTCTCTTGCTTCGCCAATATTCCTCTTTTTTTTTTCTCAATCTTTTTTTCTTCTTTTTTTTTGTGTCGTTTTCCTGTGAGAATACTTCCAACACCCGTTCCTTCCTCTTGGAACTTCCATCCACCTTCTCGTCCCTCGTACGATGGACGTTGTCGTTGAAAGAAAAATATCTCCAATCCCCGATACCTGTCCTCGTTTTCGGTACTTTGTTAGATTCTACGTTCTGTTTTAAACACGAGATGACATAAAGCCGATTACAATACTTTCTCTCTCTCTCTCTTCATTTTCTTTTTTTTCCATCTTATAATACCTTCTCTTTAAATAATAAAACTGATTTGATTTTTGGCCAATTATTATCAGGAGAATTACTACAATGATATTTCGATGGTACACTTTATAGAATAACAATCATAATAATTATTATTATTGTATTATTATTACTTGGAAATAGCGATATTATATATTGGTTTGAAAGTATAATAGTGAGATCAATAAAATGTATGATTCAGTTAATACAGCAATTAGTATGCTGCGGTATTCCTACTGTTTCATTGCACATATTATACATATATATATGTATGTATATATATATAATTAATATAATAATAATAATTATAATAATAATAATGATAACACAATAATTCAAATTTTCAGATAACATTACATTATTATCATACATATAAGTCGAGAAGTAGATAATAGAATCGATAAAACCATATGACGGTTAATAAATATATATAATTATGCATATACTATTAGGTTGGTGCATATAAAATGTCTTTTGAAGTTTCTTTGCCTTGCCAATTTCAAAAAGATGTCGAAATATTGTTGTATGGTCAATTTTCATCCTCGTAGCAAGTTTTCCCTTGTGAATACAATTGGATTCGCTTCCACCAATACCTTCGGATCATCATTTTTCACAGACGTTTCGGATCTTTCACGTGGGTCATTTTTTAATGAAAAATCTCCAAAATTTATTCCAACACGTAAATTTTTTGCTTTTAATAATAATTTGTTAACCTGTCGTAAGGTTCGGTACATGTTCGAGTACTGGAGAGGTTGAATTGGTCATTGAAGTTTGGATTGTTTTAGGGGTAAAAGAATTCGCGTTTGTTCGCATAGTTGGTGAGGTGTGGCAAGGAGAAGGGGATGGAACAGTAGGAGGGGTGTTCTCTACTCGTTTTTCTTTCTTTTTTACGAACCTATCGGCTAGTCGCTTGGGAAAAGAATATAATCCTGGATATTCCCGTGTGTCGAACACATGGAATCGAGAAACGAGGAATAAATTTATGGGAAACACGTCCGACGAGAGACGATAAATATATTCTTTTTTCTTTTTTCTCTTACTTTTATTTTTATTTTTATTTTTAGTTTTTTTTATCGACTCGAAACAAACTTGCAATCGTCGATAGAAGAAATGATTTTACGATCAAGGCCAAATTTTCCCATGTGAGATCGTCGAGATCGTCAAACATGCGCAGTGTTTATCTAATTCGAAATAGGTTTTAAAAGATATACGGTAAATTGTATTTTTTTTACACACACACACATATATTATCGATGATGAATTAATTAGATTTCCTAATTTTCCAACATCACCGTCTCGTAGTTAAATTCATCATAACAGATAGAAAGTACGTGCTAAAATTAATCTATATTTCAGCGACGTCAGAATAAATTGCCGGAACTTTCATGGAAAAGCGAACCGGTCCTCGGTTTGGTCTGGTATCGTCTGGTTGGTTCAGCAGTTTCAACTAGGAAATTCGTCGTCACGTAATCAAATTACAAATAAAATTATTTCATGTAATAACGATTTATTCTCGATATCGAAATGCCGAAAAGTCAATATTTCGTATATAGAAATATATTATGTATATAAACGTTTTAGATATTTCAAGTTAAATCAAAACTTACACCTGGACTAATATTTCATCGATCGGTTTGATACGAACACTTTAAAATATTTTCTATCATTATTTTTCATTATTTTTTAAAACTGTAAAGATAAGTCAAAAAATTTGCCAAATCATTTTGAACGAATATCTCTCTTGTATGAAAACCCAAGGATAGAAAAGAAAATATAGAAGGAATAAATAAATGGAAGTTTAGGGGAAAGTGTAGACTTTTTCCAGTCATCTAAAGCTAGCATCTCGTCGTGTCTCTGTGTCTATTCGTGAAAAACTTTCGTCTAAAATCTATTTTTATTTTCTATTCGACTACTCTTAGGAATTTATCACAGACGTCTGTAAAGTGTATAAAGTATGTTGCTTTGTGTCGTACTAGTAACGCTTGCTATGCCACTGAAGTATCTCTGCCAAACAGGGAAGAATTCTTCCATCAAGTAAAAAAAAAAAGATGAAGAAGAAATAGAGAAAGAAGAAAAAGAACGTGATCGAGCTTTCGAAAGCGTTACCATTCAACCTAGTTTTTACGTCTATCATGGTATCACCGAATAAAGAATCTCTATCTTTATATACAAGTACAGTGACTCGCAAAAATATTTCAGGCTTATTGTACGATCAATTTTATGGTTTCATATTACAGTAATTGATTAGGAAATCTTGGTTATCGTTATAAATTAAATTTGATAAACATTAATAAACCAAGGAAAATCTTATTTTTAAGCTACTGGTTAATAAACGCTGGTAGAGTATCGATTATATCGGTAATCTGTTAAGAACACAAATTTATAAATCGGCTCGAGCTTTTCGGGCAATCCAATAAATGGTTCCGAATATTACTTCACTGCATCCATTAAATTATTATATATATATTTTTGTCCAAATGTTAAAAATATTTTTGATACCAACTGTATATTTTTTCAACACACAAAACATTGAAAATTCGAATATCTTTCCACTGATATATAAAGTGATTCGAAACGATAGATTATCTATATAGTTGGAAGAAACCTTTAAGCCGCAGGCGTCAATTTCGAGGGTGTTAGTAGTGAACGATAGTGACGAGGAAGAGGAAAAGGAGGGGTTGGCTGGGTGGTAGGAGATGGGAGATGGTTGAGAATGGTTAGAAAAGGGGTGAGGAAGGAACGAGGTTGTGGAAACTGTGGAAATGGGGGGATAAAGAGGGTATGCAAAAGGGGTGATGAGGATATGGGGAAGTGGTGTGAGATGTGTAGGGGATGGGTTGTGGGGGTGTTAGTAGAGAAAGCCGAAAACGCAGCTAAACGGGCGCGTCGGGGTAGAGTAATGCAATCTCGTCATCGTTGCTCACGCTTGTCGCTGGTAATAACGATTATTTTCGTGGTTCTCGACGTGAAATAAACGCTTGCTCGGTTGGGTGTTCGTTGCTACGTATCGTTTCAGCCAGTTCTGCAATATGCTTTGCGATATAAATTTCATGCGATTTCGCGGTATACTGTGTTAGGATAGTGAATGGTGAGGGCGAGAGGGAAGAGTTGGGGAAACGTCAATCTATGCTCGATCAGGACTCGCTGGTAGGAACTTGATGATCGTTAAAGGATCCCAAATTTATTGTCATTGCCAATCCTGATATATATATTATATATTGAGTTTAGACACGAAAAACGATTCAATAATTAGTAAAGAAAAGAATATAAAAAATAAGAATAAGAATAAGAAAGTAAAATAAAGAGAGCCGTGAAAAGGGCTAACGCGTTAAACTCGAACTACGTCAACGAGTACAAGAACTTTTACGAACTTTTATTTTCCCTTCTGCAACCTGATGGTACCCCTTTTCCCTTCTACTACTTCTTCTTCTTCTTCTTCTTCTTCTTCTTACTTCTTCTCACACCCCCTTCTCACCCCTACAGATCCGAACAAACTCTTTGGCTTATTTTCCAAATGCAAATATCCGGAATAATCCATATTTTACGTCAAGATGATACCAAGTCCTACGTAGCACCTAGCCAAGTCTAGGTATCTACTTTCTTTCCTTTCCTTTCCTTACCTTTTCCTTTCCTTTTCCTTTAGGTTATTTTCTTTTCACGCGTTATCTCGCGTGTGGAAAGTTTATTCGCAAAGTTTCTTGAGTTTCGTCTCCATTCTCCTCGTTTTCCTCGTTTTCGTTGTTGGACGAAGAAAAGGCGGACGACGGTGGAAGCGTGCCCCCTTGCGAATCCTTCCTTGATCCTATAGAGTATTACGCGAATCTGTCAAAAGTATCATCTAACCTTCCTCCAACCCCTTTCGTCTATTCCATTCCATCCTAACCCCCAACCCCTTCGAACGTCAGCAGCCCTAAGTCGTCGGAACGTTTCCACTCGATTAATCGTGCAGAACTGAAACGAAATGAAGCTTATTTTTCTATTCGGTGTGTTATATATCACGGAAAAAATACAAGTAACCAAGAAAAAAATACCTCGTTGTAAGTTTCGTAAGACGTACGGGATTTCTCTAATGTCGTATGATTTTTTGTAGAGTAAATGTAAATTGCAAATGTTTGATTAGGGTTTTACGTATTATCAGGGGGGTGTTCACGTTTACGAGAAAATTTATTTTCGTAATTTATTCGACGTTTATGTATTTTGTGTATTAAACAAAATTATTGAAAAACAAAAAATAAATAAATAAATAAATAAATATGTTTTAAATATTTATTGCGGTGTTGTTACGATGAAGTAATTCGTAGAAAAATCTGAAAACCATGTATGATAGGCGAAACGAACGAGAAAGCTATTTGTTTTTCGTTAAATAAAACAACAACAACAAAAAGTAAATAAATGTTCGCGTTGACGGAGAAAATGCATGTTTCCCATAAGCAAGGTATGCAACTATCGTTAAACGAGCAACATAGTCTAACACACCGTTTCAAATTCAGATATACGATCGCTCGTTTCGTCCAAGTATTAACACGCAGACACGGAATTGACGGAAATCGATTTTGACAATGGCAACGAAGTTAAAGTTTTAAAAGTACGGGGAACCATACAATACCGAAACTGGAGTAAATTAAACTTTCGGTTGTTGGTTTTTGTTAACTACGAAATTTAGTTATCGCATCGTTTACAAAATGGATATAGGATTTTTCTTTTAACCATTTCAATTCGAGATTGTTTACGATTTAAAAATCGTTTTTAATTATCAACTATTTGTAGTTGTTATGTAGAAGAGACTACCGACATGCAAAGTGCACATTTCGCGACGCGGTGCTCCGTTCAGTGGCATCATTCCAGTAGACTGTCGTAAGGGAAAGGGTTAATTTAAATCGTACAATAGGTCTACGGAATTGTCTCGAAAGCAATTCTCCAATTTGTGATTCCGACAATACACGTGTTTCCATCGAACGTGTTTAAGTATCGTGTCAAAAGTGGTTGGGGTAAGGGTTCAAGCTACGCGTCGAAGTATCTCTTTGGAGTTTGTGTTCTTTTCTGTTAAAAAATAATCCCATTATTTCATTGTGTCAAACCCTGTCGAACCTACTTGAACGTCATTATCGTATCAGTTCGTTGTATTAGTTCGTTCAACAAAAACCAAACGATTTTCGCGTTTTAGAAGGAATACAATTTTCGAGGTAGGATTCCGTGGTGTGTGTATTATATTCTCACCGATGTAGATAATTGGCTCCGTTGGCCGGGAACTTTTAATTGGTTCCCTTCGTAACTACACCCCTGCTTGCCTTGGGTATCCGTGACGTCATAAATACACTTACCTCTTTTTCTCTTTCTCATTTTTCGTTTTGTTAAGGTGAAAAAAAAAACTTCTACTTCTCCTCGTAACATTGTCGATATAAAGATTTTCATTTTAATCTCTTTCCTTTATTTTTAGTTTTTTTTTTTTATTCTCCTTTTCCTCATACGTTAGCAAATCACTGTTGAAAAATAATAAGCAAGCCGTGTCTCGGTGCTTATGGGTTGTACGGGTTTATAAAGGCGAAAACGTTATCAAATTTACAAAGGAACGTGTGTTGGATTATCTTGCTAATTACCGTGGAACTTCCAATTATGTATGACGATAGAATGTCTCGTAATTAACGATAACTTTTTCACGCTTTCATATATATGCATAAGTGTGTGTATGTGCGTATGTATGTATAACATATGACGAGAAAAAGAGAGAAAGAGAGAGAAAGAGAGAGAGAAATTACACGCATTACTTTGGGTCGTTGTAAACTAAATTAAATTAACGTCGAGGTATCGCGAATAGTACGATGATGAATATCCTTTTCGCGTCTGCGAAGTTAGACAATTTTCGAAATAAAACCAATCATTTTAACTGACTCGTTATTTAATACTTATATATATAGATATTTTTCTCCTACCGTCATTAATATCAATTTATTTTCTTCTTTATTAATGTATAAATATAAAATAATATATTATTAATAATTTTCTCTCATTCTTTTTTTCCTTATAATATTTTTTTCGTATGTTTATTATTATAAAAAAAAGAATAGAAATGATAAATGATAAATGATAAATTCGAGATAAGAGTTAGGAAGGGTTTTTTTTTTCATCCATGGCACAAAAAGATGATGTTTTTACTCTCGGTTGGATTTCTAACTACTTTGAAGGAAAATCAACGAGTCTAGGTTCGTTCGATACCTTATCGCGAGAATTTCGTCGATTCAGGTGATCTCGTTCGAACCTTGCCGATTCCTTCACCTCGTTCTCAGTAGAATCGAAAGAAAATACCATGAGGTTATTTCAACCATCTTTTCCTGTTACCAACCATCGTTATCTCTTCTCTGAACGAAAGAATGAAAGAAACAGAGAGAAAGAAAGATATATATATCTTTTCTTATTTCTTATTTCTTATTTCGAGAAAGCTTCATTTTAAACTCTCTCATCACATTAGCTTTTATCTGGATTTTTTCACAATTATAATCAATTCACAATTATTACAATGAGCAAATCATTATTGAAGAAAAATAAATGCATAGTACATGTAATTACTATAGTTGTTCTAATTAATATTTAAACATAATATATTCAACGTGTAGTTTAATAAATTCGTGTTATACACTACGCAGTGTTATGTGGAAAAGTTAAAAAACAACAATCTTTTAAACTCTCATTTCTATATGGAAAATACGAAAATATTTTTTCCCCAACTCATTAACTTTTCCTCTTCTTTTTATTGTTACATTTAATTAAATTTTTCTTCGCCACGATAGGTTATTAATTGTTCTTACGTTGGTAAATGATTAACGTTCTTATTTTTCTATCCTCTTTTTCACATACATCAAGAATACACGTATGCTAGCTGGCTTGGTACGTTTTCTAATATTTGCATTTCGGCTCTTGTGCAAATTTAGAAATGCATAAAGGATCATGTAAACATTAAGGTAGATGGGATAACCAAAAGCTTGTATATTTAATACTAATCGAGGCTAATCTCTCCCTTCTATTTTCTAGACTTTATTTAAGCAAATTTGTTTAACCAAGGAATACCAAGTTGTTGGAGAGAAAATATTAAACCGAGAAATTTAATAGACCCAGAGACCTCCTCTTCCTTCCCTCCTCTTCTCCATTGTCTTATATCTTTCAATTATTTAACTAAACACTCGAAGTAAATTTATTTTTATTCTTAATCCAAAATATTTCGTCGTATTCGTTGTCCTCGATGTTTAAAAGGGTTACAAATAATTCATAAAATTTATTAGTTTTTTTCTTAATGAACGTGAACGTGAACATTTTATTTATTTATTTATTTATTTACTTACTTATTTACGGGATAAACTTGTTAAAGTTATATTAAAGATTGGGTTTTTATTAGAAAATGTTGTAGGTTGTTTTGATGTCGATTAAACGATCAGAAGTTTCATTTCATGGTGGTTTGAAGTGACGAAACATATTCGTGGTGCACGGTATGCGTATCTATAACTATTCGGATTGGTGGAAACAATACCTAAGTGTGTGTGTGTGTATGTGTGAGGGGAGAAAGCTTGCGTTTAGGTGGATTTAGCAACGATACGACGACGACGACGACGACTCTCGTGGCTTGTTTCCAAGTTAAACTCGGAGAGACTTTAGGTTGTTGAGAGTACGTTTCTGCAATAGCCCTCGTGTCGAAACTGCGTCCTCGAGGATAAACAAAAGCGTAAGCTTTTCGGCTAAATCGTATTTGCGTTTGTTCTCCTCGGCCGGGCCCGCGTATTAAAACGAAAATTTAACTTTCTCGCACTTATCCCCACCTTGCACTTCCCTCTTTCATTCTCATCATAATAACCCCACCACCTTTCTTGTTTTTCAAATAAAAAACCTTTAAACTTCAAGAAAAAAAAGGAAATAAGATTTTCTGATATTTGATTAAAAGGAAAAATATATCATTTTATTATTATATTATTTTTCTTGAGCAAATTGAATTAGAAAATATAATTTAAAAAAGTAAAATAATTAATAATAATTTAATAAATATATAATTTAAATTTGATCGAATAAATAACATTGGCAAAAGTTCTGCATTGCGTAATTGTGTTTTATTTTTATTTATTTTTTTTCCATTTTCTCACCTAGGACATTTGTCAACTCTCGACGACAACGAAATAAGAATGAGAAAAGAAAAATCGTAGATTTCGTTGTGCTCGTTTATTATCCTATTTTGACATTTCACATTGAAACCGTTTGAACACTCTCCCTCCACCCCCAGTACCTGGCTAACTTTTATTTCTCGTACACATAAAGAAGAAACAAGAGTAATTGCCGATATTTCAGGTTTTACCCAACGTCGAACTGAAACCATTTTAACGAAGGAAGGTTTAATCGTTCAGAGGGTATTGCAAGGCTGGGAATCACAGGTGTAAGGAAAGATAATCGTTTCAACTTACCCTAACTGCTATTTCTATTTCTTTCATTATAAAATAACAATCACGATAGGAATAAAGGATAATAGCTTTACAAATTCAAACGTGAATATTATCAAAATTGGAGAAATATTAGTTAGGGAATATGGTAGATACGGTCCTTTCAAAAAGGATTTCACACACGCACAGAGAAAGAGAGAGAGATAGACATAACGATATTATTAAAAAATACATTCGAACAGGGGTATTTTAGTTTTCGAAGCAACGTTCATAAAATTTTGCCGATGTAGAAAATGATTAAACCGATTCTGAGTGTATAGATAAGCAAGTAATAAATAAAGGTAGATAGATAAGTATAAAAATTCAGGTACAGAGGTTGCGATATGGTGGCGGTGAAATGGTGGTTAAACGAAACGAAAGGGGAATAATAAAACGAGAGGTTTCATAGTCGATTCAAAACGACTACTACTAGGACGACTAGGATCTTGATTTTTACTATCGTTCAATATCCTCTCATACTATTCGGGTTTCGAATATAGATCGTCACGGAATCGTACCGTCGTTTCCCGTTCTTGGGGTGGTTAGGTAGGTCCATGGGGCTGGCTAGTGCATTTTCAAAATAGCTTTGGAGGAATGGATATTGTGGTTACGAGACGAGAATATACTGGCCGTCACAGAAGGAAAATCGATATCTCAAATAGCGAATGAGATTTTCTTACTACGATCAAATCCTTCCTTCCTTCCTTCCTTCCCACCCTTACACCCCTTTTCTCTTTTTTACCTTTCTACCTATGCGAAAAATACCTATCCTTCTTGCCGATACTATCCTTCCACGCATCACGATTTTCAACAACTTTCTTTAGCCTTTTCTTAACCATTTTTAAATATTCATTTTTTTTCTCTCTATTGAAATTGTTTTCTTTTTTTTCTTCTACAGGATAAAAACGCGTTTTATGGTTGGTCAGATCGGTAAAATTTTATTCTACACATTCTGCATATGCACATAACTTCATCTCTCTTGTATACTAATCGAAAATCTTATTAAATGATTATACAATAAAATAAATATTATAGTAAAGAAAAAAATAAAGAATAAAGTTAACTCTTAACTTTGTTATCGAAGAGAAAAGAAAAGAAAATAATTTGATAATAACTCACCTAACTTTGTTCAACTCCGATCTCGGTGAATCTTCCGGTGACTTATATCTCTTGCCTGGCTGTAACAAAAAGTATGAAACAAAATAAATCGGTGGAATAGGGGAGGTTGGGGTTGGAGTTAGGGGGTGGAAGGAATATATTACAAATGATCGATAAATCGTGTTCAGAAAATGTTTGTCAGGTTACTAGTACTACTACTACTTCTACTACTACTAATACTACTACTACGATATCCATTGCTCTCGTGGTCACGCAACTTTTGCGTACGATATGGTTTGAATAAAAAAAAAAAAAAAAAATAAGAGGAACAAAAACAAGGGAAGCGCGTTCGTTATTGCAAAAACCAATCACGGACTCGTTACATTATAATGCTTCACCGAGCAACAACGGTGACTTTGATGAAAAACAAGCAGCAAGCAGCAGCAGCAGGGTTTGGCTCCCTCTCGTGAATTCAAAATCGTCGAATAGCTTTAACCCCACCCGATTTGAGGGTTGGCTTCGGTTATGCTGTTGCTGGTGGTGGTGCTTCGATTTTGTAAATGACGCGCGTGCCGAGTTAACAACGTAGAAAAGGGGGCAAGAGGATGAGGGGATGGCCATGGATATAAAATTTAACTCGATTGTCAAAACGATGTTTTGAACTATCAGAAGAACAGTTTCCCCGTTCATTCGTTCGTTCGTTCGTTCGTTCGGTTCGTAACCATCACATTCCAATGGGATTCGATTTAATATGGGTCTACGTATCTATTTTTTTAATTTTATTTATTCATTTATACATACGTATTAGTAATTTTTTTTTAATTTAAATTCGACTCGGGGTGCGTTACTATCTCGATAGTATTCCAATCGATACTATTGTATAGTGATATTGTATATTATTATTAGATTATACGGAAAGTAATTTCGTTTTTTTTCTCCCCAACAGTGTGGACATAATTGTATTTTTCTAAAGCTGCATAATCGTTATATATTTTTTTACAAACTTAAAATTATTCCGAATAATATTTAAAAAAACAAGGATAAACAAGGATAGGTTTCTGAATGCATCTACAATGACATCAAATGTTTCTAGTTCAAGCGGATCTAATGGCAATTGTATGGAGAGTGCTTTGCCGTTCTATCGGTAACAGGCATTGTAAGCGTGGGCTTAGGGCTGATGTGAAATCAGCCTAATCACCGAGAAGTGTCGCCGCTACACGGTGCTAATCCGATCGCAGATGCTCCTTTCGTTTTCTCTCTCTCACACACACACACACATACACATACATACACACACTCTCTCTCTCTCCCTTTCAATGTCTCCAACTGTCCATCCACTAGCATCAGTTCATGTTCCGTTTGTTCTTCCACCTCCTTCCACCCTTTCCCCTTTACTATCTCTATCCATCTATCTATTCGTCTCTCTTTCTCTCTCTTGTTCTCTCTCGTTTCAGATTGCTACTCGCTCATCGCGTTTCACCCGCAGTGTTTGTTTGCGGCTAACGTTAGTATATCCTAATCGTGGTCAGGGCTGTTTTCCTACACGAAATCTGCGATTGACGAGGAGAACTTCGCGTTGAATTAAACAATAGGGCTTGAAGTAATCCGTTGTAAGTATCAACCTTGCCCTACAGAATGACTGTCTCAATATTTTAGTATTTTTATTTAATTAGAAATTATTGTCAACTTTTTAGTACTCATCGTAATATTTTTCATCAAAGATTAACGATTTGTTTCATGTTAAATATTATCAGATTCACGTATCACCCGCATTCGATACGTCCAACTGTATCTTACAAATGATATATATTACTGATACGGTTTATTTCCTTTTTGATTTTTTTATTATTTTATTATTGTATTGGGTTATTGAAAATTCATATGTTATTATTTTTTGGCAAGACACTTTGGAGTTGACGATTTTAAAAAAAAATAGTTCAACATTATTATCGAACATTTCTATTCGAAACGTGGCTTAGAGAGCAGATATTCCCATTGTAAATCGGTTCTCTGCACATGCATACCGAAGTGTCATGAAATTCGCTGATGATGGACGCTTTCAAAGCTGGTACGAAATGCGGGACTATAACGATGCATCATTGAATTTAGTTATCTTCACAGGCAGGAATCACAGGACGATCGAATATTCAAACGCAATAGTGAATTGTCTCCCTTGTTCGATCAACGTTAAGAGGGAAACAAAAAAAAAGGAGAATCAATTTTTCTACGATCTGCAGGATTTTTTATTATTATTATTATTCAGTTCTTATTTCTTCAAATATTTTTGCACGAAAATTTTTGGAACATTCATTAGATCAAATGCAGGAGATGAATCAAGTAAACAATTTATTTGTATAGAATTTATTTTATCTTTTCTTTAAAATAAAAAATAAAGGACACTCCTGTTTATACAAGAAAAAACAATCATTTTGGTTTAATCATTCGAGTTTTAAGAGTTGGTTTAAGAAAAGACAAACGGAGAAGAAAATAAGAAAGAAAATGTGGTGGTAACCGATGAGCGAAAATAATTAAAAATTAAAAATGAAAAAGAAACAAAAATATATTTAAATAATGGAGAAAGATAAAAAGTAAAAGCGACGAGAGTAAGAGTGAGAGAAAGGAAATGTGGAAAAAACGCGGGAAAAATGTGAGAATAAAGGGGATGGAAAGACGTAGGAAGAAAAAAGAGACGCGCATGGGGGGGAAGAAGGTAAAAACGGTGTCGGCATCAGGCGGAGGGAGGTAAATATTTTTAAAGCGAAGAACGGGCCGTGCGTTAGAGAGAACAACCCCTACTCTAATTAGCTTGGTATACGAAGTGGCTTTTTGTTTAATTAACACGCTCGCAGTAAACTACAGCCACGTACAGCCAACAACCCACCTAACCCTTCGTTGTAAACCCCCTGCCCTTCTTCCCTTGTGCCCTTTTCGCCTCTCTTATTCCACGAGCCATGCCATATTTCGTACTCCTTTTTCACAACCTTCATCGTGTCTTCCTTCCAACACTCGTACCCGAACCCCTCTCCCCATTTTTAACCAGCTCTCCCTTCCAACCCCCTATACTCAAAACCTTAGCACCCTCTCTCCTCGCTTCGTTTCTTTTTTTTCTATTTTTCTTTTTTTTTTTACATACACGCACGGATTTTCTTTTAATCCAGCTCGTTCTTTTTTCTATTTTACTCGTACATCGTTCTCACTTTTCGCGAGAACACATCCGATGAGTATTAGCTTGCTTAAAAAAAAAGAAGAAATTCGTATTCAAGGGTGTCGAGTTTTTAAAAAGGGTGTCCTCTCAAACGAACGTGTTTCGTAGAAACGAGAAGAACCACGAGTATCAACGAACGTAACAACGGTACGAGTGAACCGTACAGTACAGAGTTTTCTCTCCTCTTTATATACTATTTTACTTTTATTCTTTGTAATTTATCCATATTTTTTATCTTTTTCTTTTCTTCTTCCCTTTCAACGTAGTCTCGACTACGTTTAGCAACAAAATACCGGAGACTTTCGATACCACCCGTACCTTCGATCAGTTTTTTTTTAATCTCTTTTTTAATACCAAAATTAAATAATATTATTAGAATCTTGAAGAAGTTCTCGTCGTTTTTATTTTTCACAAATTAAAAGCTTGATTTAACCCTTTTTATTTTGTATCAATTAATTTTAATTAAATTTCTATGTTGACAAGGAAATGAATAAGCTATTTGATGTTTGTTTTTTTCTGTAAATTTAAATAGTAAAAGGTTGGTCGTTGAGTTTAGGTTAAAGTAAAGGGCAACGGGGCAAACGCACGATGACACGCGAAACTGCGTTTAATTCCAGCACGCAGTTTGCACCGACGATTATACGAGCCCACACGATTAGGTTCGGACTGCGAAACTGTCTCGGTGTCGTTGGACGTTAAATGCAGATGGTGTGTTGTATTTATAGCATAACCGTGACTCTTCCTCTTTCCTTCCTTATTCGACCTAACTCGTTGTTACTCTATCCCAAAGGTCCTTCATTTAAAATTACTCCTATTATGATATAATATTAGCTTTTAACATTCGTCAGCTTCCCAAATCTTCCACCATTTGAAAATTCACCTTTGAAATTTATTTTAACACTTTGACTGCGACTCTGAATTCAATTGTTTTGCTCCAGGACATCATGGCAGTATTTTATAGATGGGAAGATTAGATTTAGATTTTTAAGTAGTTCAA
>JACGTP010000289.1:33651-47463 GCA_023678845.1 Mischocyttarus mexicanus
AGATTAGATTTAGATTTTTAAGTAGTTCAAACCAATGACTACCGTGGGGTCAAAGTGTTTTAATATATTAATCGGCATGAGTTTTTCCAGGCAATCGAAAATGTGTACGTCGTTAGAAAAATTCAATATTATATAAATAAGAAAAACAAATTAATTAAGGAAGGATAATGAATGTCGTTAAATCTTTTTGTTTCGGGAAAGAAAAAAGAGAAAAATGAAGAGGATTTATTAATAATCGTAGTATGATCGGGCTATTAGCAGTATCTCTGGAAACGACGAAGGCGAGGGAAATTAATTTGGCTTGTGCAGTCGAGACAGAGAACTAATCGGAGTACAAAGGAGTCCAGTGGAATGGGGTTTTAAGCAAAAGGAGGGTTTGTAGGTAGGAAAGGGAGTGGAAGGGTAGAAAAAGGAGGCGAGGAGAGAGAAAGAGGGTTTTCAGGGAAAAGAAAAAGAATCAGATAGAATAGTCGAGAACGATCGGGGTAAGGAGAGTGGAAGAAGGTTAAAGAAAAGATGGTGTGAGTGTAAAGGCAACAGGGGGTTTTCAAGGAGAAGAAAAGGGAAAGAGAGAGAGAGAAAGAGAAAGAGAATGAGGGAAGATCTGAACGAAGAGATAGCCAGCCGGTACGCGAGCAAATGAGTTTCACCGAGTTCGGACAAGACTTTAACCGTTTTAACCACGACGTGTACAACGGGCCCTGGCGTTTTAACACCAGGCTGAAAGTGACTACTACGACGAAAACAGGATCTTATCTGATTGGAGGTTCAGACAGTCTAGGGGAAAAGTGTTGACCGGTCTCAGCTTTCGCGTTTTCTATCATCCACCTACTCCCTCTCTTCTTTCTCTTCTTCCTCTTCTTCTTCTTCTTCTTTTGGCACCCCACACCCATTTCAACTCAAACCCCAACCTCAACCCCTAACTTCCATCCCTAATCTTTCGCGAGCTAACTCAAGCACTTCTTCCTCGGAAGTCTCCTCGTTAAGGTAAACCGTGCCACGAGAGAACAGCTACTATATACCTTCATTTATATCTATCTATGTATGTATGTATGTATATATGTATATGTATATTTCCCCCAGTTCGTGACGCAAAACGATTATCGCGATTATTCCGTGGGCGTTAACCGCTAGAACATTTCTAACTGACGATTCATCCCCCAAATGATTTTCTGCACGTAGATGTCTGACCGAGAGTCAATTTTATTATACCCCACGCCTCCCCCTACCGATTTAATATAGTTTCAAGATATTATTTTATGATTTTTTTTAGTATTTTGTTATGTTGAGCAATCAATCAGAATTCCATAATTTCATCATCAAATTTCTTCCGATATTTGCTCGAAAAATATATATAAATTATGGTGTTAGCACACCATCTTGAACGTTTGGAAGAACTAGCATAGAAAGAATATTTTTTTATATTTTTTTACACAACTTTCAAGCAACGTTACCCCAACCCTCTCCCTCTCGGCCCTCACACTTGGCCCGCGAGCCTTTACTTGACCCACGAGCCAAGTGTGATGGTCGAAGGGGGGTGGAGTGGAATAACGTAACTTTAAAGTTACGTATAAAAAAAGAAAAAAAAAAGAATGAAAAGAGAAAATATTCTTTCTGTTAGTTCTTTTCCGTGCCCCCAAGGAGATGGAACTTTTTATAAAAATTCTAAAATCGGTGGAAATTTTTGAAAAAACTATTGCAACAACAAAAAAGCATACTTTCTTAATACGAGAGATAAAATAATTCATCAAATCGACTGAAAATATCATTGTATAAGATAAATATAAAATATAAATAATAAATAAATTTTCTTTGACAAACTGTTTGTGGGAATCGAGGGATAAAATAATTTGTAATACATTTGTATGGAACAAAAAAGGAAAGGAAAAAAATATAACTAGGAGAAATTTCTGAAAGATTTTCGTTTTACGAGAGACGAGAAAGAAATTCGATGCTTCGAAGAAAAGATGACGATTTTTCTTTTACGCATCTGCACACACACACACACATACTTAGAAAAATACACATACACATCTTTCTAGTATCTTTTCTTTCATTCTTTCATTCTTTCTTTCTTTCTTTTCTTGTTTCCTATGATATCTTTTCCAAACGTTGACAGTGGACTCAGTGGCACCTACTTGCCGGAAAAAGGTCGATGATCGATGGTATTTCTACGGGGAACGTTGCCTGTTTGTATACCCGGTAGTGTACCCTCTTACGAATCCAACGTGAATTTATCGCCAGAACGTCAACCCAAAAGTTTCTTCGAGTTCAAGGAGAATGCGATAAAAAAAAACGAACGTGGACCTAGTCCAACGTCATTTTTAAAAAAAAAGAAGAAATATTCGCAATTTTATTTTCATTTTTTCCACCGATCAATACTTATCAAGATTTTTTCGTTGTTGATCATTTCGATACACGAAATTGATTAATAATAAATGATCAATTGTACGAACAATTGTTAAACATAATTGTTATTTAAATTGGGAAATTGGAAAACATGATTTATTTATTTTACAATATTATTATCAGAAATAAAGGATAAAAAATCAAACTTGTCTTGTTGAACGAGTTCTTTAAACAAACCTTCGATATTTTCTCGTCGAAAAAGGTTAAAAATATCGAACGTTCGTGGAACATTTGTCGGAAATGTTGAAAACTATATTCATGATAATACTTCTCATGAATAATTTCATTCCTTCTACACACAACGACCATAAGTCATCATCCTCTTCTTTTTCTTCTTCTTGCAGTCCTTCAGTTTTCACCCTGTTCCCCTTGTAAAACCTCTTTTCTGTTAAAACATCCAACTGTGGATCGTTAAAGGGCCAATGATCAACGATTCACCGTTAACTGCATCGGTCCCAGGAGACTGTTTCGCATTGGTGAATTCACTCAATCAATGCACTTTCACGGAAATCGCGTATTGTCGAGATAAAAACGCATTTTACCATTCCATCCCCTCATCCCATCTCATCTTCACCCAACGTTCGTAATCATTTTCACGGAAAATTCAACGCTGTGACATATTTAGACGCTTGATTACGATTGAATTTGATTATCCTCGAAAGTATATACGGGGATTTGCGAAGAGAGGAGGTGTTCGTTAATCGATTCTGATTTGTATTTCTTTTTAATCGTTTACAATAAATGTTGATGATAATTGTTATGTTTCGTTTAAACGTTCTATCACAATTTTATTCTACTACAACGATCATTATCATATTTTTATCGTTTATTGTTACGCGTACATTTATCGTGAGATTGTCAAATATCGTTGAAGAACTTTCCATGTCATTTCGTGTACTGAACACGAATACGATTATGTTCGCGTGAATGTAGGATTCGTTTAAAAAATAGTCAGTCAATTGGATTGACGTGAGATGAAATAATTTATAATCCATTTCCATGAAGGAATAAAATATTTATTTAACCCTTTTAAATAAACTCGATTAATTCCTTAATTTTACTCTTCGAAAAATTCAGAGAAAAATATTACAACTTTTATCCTATGAATCTAATCAAATATCTACGTTTAAATCTAAAAATAAACCATACGTTCAACCACGTGTTACCAATTCAACTTAATTAAATAATTCATCTGAATATTTAAGTTATATTTAAGTTAAAAGAAGAGATATTCTTTCCAGATTGTCAACGAGCTTAAACCACAGATCCAAACAATATAAAACCGAATAATAATAATAATAATAAAAAACAAAATTACGAATCAGAGAAGAACGATTTGCATTACTCCACCGAGTTGTTGGGGGAGGGTACACACGAGGACTAGTCCAGGCAAGGGATGATGTTGAGTTTGAAGATAGATGGTGGGTTTTCTTTGAAAGATAAAGCTAACGGTGAACTATCGACTCCTCCTTTGTCGTGAGAAGATAATGACCGACGTAATAATGCTCGAGGATGTCCAGAGGCGATCCTCATAGAGTACTCTGCAGGCAATATGGCTCTCGCAAAACACAACGTCGGGTTGTTCTCTCCCAGTGAAACAAGGAGGAAGCAATGAGAGAGACCCTACGAAGAGGGACGACCTTCGTTGGTATGTGTCACATAATCATGCATGTCACAATGGTATTCAACGTATATGTATGGTTGGTTCTATGTATTGGAACATCGACCAACTGAATAGGAGATACTCACGTGCAGGATAGTACAAGGATATAGGATACCTATATGAGACACTAACAGCAGCCACTGATTATTGCTAGCCCTATAGCAAAGAGCAGCACTGATCTACTCTCTCTCTATCTATATATATATGTATATATCTCTGTTACTATACTATAACTATAGGGTGGTTGTCATCATCGTATTCGAGATAACGGATATCGGGTGTTTTAAATCGGTTAATACACTTGACTACCACGATGTTAGACTATCGGTAATAGAAAACATTACTGCCCTGTTACACTAGAATAATTATTACATACTCCTAGGTACATGTTAGGGGACATGATAATATCCATTTAGTTTACTATTAATAGTAATATTCATTTAATATGAGCTTCTATTCTACATGTGCCTATTAATTTAACATATCTCGCTAACATTGGGTGTTAGAGATATGTTTAGATACATTTAATTAATTGATATATAAATTACGATATTAATTATAATATTTCATTAAGTAGGATAAAAATAGATACGATATAAATAATACTAAACATATTGTCGATGATGTGCAAAAATCGAATAAATCAAAATAAAATAACCGAAAGTATAAAGGGGGATGGTGGAGGAGTCTGTGTTAAAAAAAAAAAGATTTGAAACTGGACAATCGAATGTGTTCGATTGAGATCTGAATCGTACAAGTGTCCTTGACGGATGCATCTTACCTTCGAGCCTTGAGCCTCTGCTGCCCACTGTCGAAGAAGAATCAAGAGAGGGAAAGAAAAGTATACTAAGAGAAAAGAATACTTTGTAGAAGAGAATACGAGCCGAGAGGTGGGTACTACTACGACACTGTACTCGAATGAACAGGGATAGAAAGAGGAAAGTAAACCTAAAGAGTGAGTGAGTGAGTGAGTAAGTGAGTGAGTGAGTAAGTGAGTGAGTGAGTGAATGAGTGAGAGAGAAAAGAGGAGGGATTGGAGAGGAAAGGAGGAGGTCGACTGGAAAAGCAACAGGTGGGGACGTCTAGTATCCCTATAGCTTCCATCGCAACTTTGCACCCCTCGTTCCCACTTCCTACCCCCACTTCCACCACCACCGGTTCCCCTAACTATACCCCTTTTCCTCTTCGTCCCTTTTCTGATCCCACTCTATTGAACCACCCCGAAGCCAGAGCACCTCTTCTAGCAGCAGTAACACCGCGGTCTGCTGTCTCTCTGGCTACCCTACCAGCTGATCCCAGAGAGATAGGAAAAATGTTTAATGGGGTGAACTCGCTGGAAAATACCCAACGCGACCCGCGTTACCCTTACAACGTTTCTCCCTGACCCCCTCTCATCTCACCCCCGTATTCTCTCCTTTTACCTCGATCAGTTTCGCATTAACGACCTAGAATCTCTGCTTATCGGTACTCTTCCCCTCTTCCCTCTTCTGTTTACCTTCTCTCTCTCTTACACCCTTTGAATTACTATCCCTCTTTTCTCTGAGTACTTTCAATCTCTTTTATTGTGTGTGTGTGTGTCTCACTATTTTTCTGCTATCGCGAATACGAGTTAAGATTCTTATTTCGTAGATAAGGGGTACATTAAAGCAGATTTAATTTGTGAACGTTTGTGAGATACCCAATGGGTTTTATATGTAAATGTGTATAATTTTTTTTGGCTGGGTTTTTACTTTGTAAGATTAAATCTTTGAGTTTTTTATATTTGATTTAAAATTGTGTTGAGAATTACTGGCACAGTAGGAGGAGGAAGAGGAGGTGGTAGGTGGAAAGTTAAATAAAGAAAAAGTACGAAACACCCAACCGATTTAATGAGTATCAGTATACTAGATTTTATTAAGGGTTTTAAAAAGGGATTTGTTTCATTTAGTTTATTCTTATTTAAAGAATGGTAAATACGCGAATAAATAATAATAATAATAATAATGCTTCCATCGCAATTTTTTGGTAAAGCGAATTTTAGAGGGGAATAATTTTTAATCACGGTTTAAGGTTGTTTTTCTTTTTCTGTTTTTTTTAATAAACTACCGTGTTAATTTACTCGAAAACGAACATTTGAGTATAAAATTTTTCGTTGGGAAGTGGAGAGGGAGATAGTAAAGAGGTAGTGGAAAATATTTAACGAGAGAGAAAAAAATATGAAGAAGAAACAAAAAATTTGCTAGGACTCTCGTAGATTTGCATTTTGTTCGTTTTATATTTTACCAATGTAGCTTTTTCTTTTAATCTATCTCTATTTCTCTTTCTCTCTCTTTCTCTTTTTCCTTTCACGTAAAGCAACTCGGTTTTACATCTCAAAGTGGCCGAACAGCGTGGAAAAGAAACGTGGCAATAAACGTTACCGTGGTCCTTCTGACTTTAAACCACCCTCAGGCTATCTTTATCTCTCTCTCTCTCTTTTTCTCTTCTATTTTCTAGACAAAAGGATTCCTGAAGGAACGTGAGATTACACGGTACGAATGGACTCTTTAATAGAAACGTTTCCGAAGTACTAGTAAACAGCTGATTTCATTTGAATCTTTTCTCTTTTACGATCGAACAAATATTGAAAAGTAAAGAAAACAAATATTATTTAAATAATAAAAAATAAAATAAGTAATTATATTGAAAAAGTTTGTACCATTTTAAAGAAATATACATTAGTGTAAAATCCTTAGTGAAAATATTAAATGACCTGAACGACAAGTCAGGCAAATATGGCTTGCAAAGGAACGCGTTAAAGTAGATAACAAACTTATTCATTATTTATTAATTCGTATCGTGTAATTTTAATGTTGATTATTTAACTGTGTCAATTATTTAAACGTTGCAATATTATTCAATAATTAATATGATCAATTTTTATAATATAATAGGAAGAAGATTACAAATTCTAAAAATATCGTAACAGTAGCAACCAATAAAAGAAATGTTAAAGAAAAATATAAAATTGTGGTAGTTGAAATAGGAGATGAGAGAATAGGAGGAGGGAGGATTTGGGGTTGGAGGATAAAGAGGAAAGGGAGAAAGAAAAGTGTCGTACAGTTTGAACAAGATGAAACAGGAAATAGTGTCACTTCTTATGCTAATATTCCAAAACGATACTACGACGGCCGAGGGTTTTCATAAAGACGACTTGTGCTTTTCCTATTTGCGAAATAAGACCGTAGAGTTTGTTACAGAGGAAGGGTGGGTTGGTTGGTAGTGGCGTTTGCGGTAGTAGTTGGAGGGTTCGGCCAACAGGGGTGGTTTTGATACTCGCGATAGAAGGGGTTGTTATGCTCGCGGCATCTGCCACCACGCTATCCGATATACGATACTTTGTTTGCCGAGTCTCACCGTTGCTTTTCTACGTAGGCGTGTTTTATACACCTATATATATGTGTATATATATATTAGGTCGGGGAATAAATGTTATCGTATTTTAATTCAATACTCTCAAACATATATTTGCTCTATTTTTTTATTTACATTTCTACATATTTTTCTGGTTATTATTTTAATCAAAGTTTATCTTTCTTATGAAAATTATTCATTAATTGTTGTGTGAAAATATTTTTCAAATTCGATTACCAAAGTTATGAAATTTTAAAATCGTTTATCAAGTATGTAAAATACAAATATATTTTCTCCCCCAATCCAATATGTACATGTAAATATATATATATATATTTATTTATTGTAGATGTACATAGAAGAGTAGATACCTACGAAGTTATCTTTCAGTTTCATCTCATTCCCTTTTTCGATTTAGCCGTGGCAGGAAGGGCTTGAGGATTCGTTGTTGCGGTTTAACTGAATAAATCTGAATAGACGAGCTCGACGACGCGCATTTCCGCGAAAGTCCGATATTCTTTTTTTTACTTTTCGTTCCTTTTCTCCAAACTCGAGTCTGAATATTGTTGAAACAAACAAGTGTAGGCTGGAGTTAGGGGTTGGATGGGAAAATTATCCTCGACATGGACAAAAAAAATACTACAAGATATAAAATTTGCAAATGAGAGAGAGAGGATCACTTCCAATGAGCACCGTAATCATTATACTTCTATAAGCTCAAACAAACAAACAAGAAAAAGAGGTGAAAGAGACTCCTACATTCTCCTACAACAATTTTTTTACAATTTTTCTTATTAATATTTTTTTTATGGATTAATTAAGGTCACGAATGTGGTTTGAGTTCGGTTTTATTTAAATTTATTCTCTTTAAAAATTAATTCTTCATTTCTCCAATTTTATTTTAAATGAATCTAAACGAATGAGAGGGTGCTAAGGGATTAGACGTGCAACGTTACGAATATTTCATTAATGAAATATTTAAACAATTTTTTGTCGTTGGGAGTAAAAAAAATGAGATAGAATTTATTTCGATTACTTGCATAAATTTTTATTAATTTTTTAAAATTTGCATTCATCCTCGATGTATGTATTTTGTTATTAAATACATGGGCGTGAATATATTTTGATAAAAATAATACATAAATTAAAAAAATATACACAAATAATTATAATACGAATGGTCAATATTTTGTTAGGTGAAGTTATTTATAGGCAATTAACAGGATGATTCATTAGGTGTAAAAGTATTTTAAATTATTAATTATTTGAAGAAACATCCAATTGCTCGTATAATTTATTTTAAAGTTATTATACCTCTCTCTCTCTTTTTCTATTTCATCGTATCTCCAACTAATTTGTTAATGTTTCGAAAACACAGACACGAGAAATCCTTTCACCGTTGATAATAATAGTATTTAATCCCTCCGAAGCTTTCTATAATGACTAGAAACTAATGTTCCATCTACTTACTCCCTGAAATCACACGAGAAATGTTACGCAATGGTGTTTCAACTATTGGTTGTTAGTGTTTATATATCGGCTTTACTATGCCAATTTCTAACCAATATTCAAATCCTCTCTCTCTCTCTCTTTCTATCTGCTTGAAACAATTATAATATTATATTCGTAAATATCCTACCCACTAATGATCAAAAATTTATACAAAATATTGTCGAATATCTTTCGTTACGAGAAAAACTATTGGAAAAAAATAATCAAATATTATTTGACGTTCAAAAAATACAAGTTTATTAAAAATTTATTTACAAAATCTAACAAACTAGTAGAAATCATTTTTGTAGAAACAATTCGTAATCCTACGTGGCAAATTTAAGGAGAATAGGGTGCACTAGTATGAAAAAAAATTGTTCTCTTAAGATTTCTCTATGCAAATCTCGTACCTTAGAGTTCCCGTTGGCCGTAGAGACCCCTGTTCAGGTTAAAATTAACATTTAACATCTACATTAATCCTTGAACGAGTTGGTATAGGTAAAAGTATTGTCGTACAAGTGGTATGTTCACTCTGATCTGTCTGTCTCTCTGGTTTTATTAATGATTCGTAAGTGTCGCTGAATTGAACATGAAACGACGATGGGAATATGTATGGCAATTTAATTCATATTTTCTCCTGAATTTATTTCTTAATACATTGTTCATGGTGATTCTCTTTAATTTATATATTTTCACTCGCATATACATTCACAAACACACTCACGCGTGTATATATGTACGTGTATATACAAAGGTGAATACTTTTGTTGAAATAAAATGTTTGTAATGTCAGTTTTACTGTGACATTCGTAAAATGGATGATAAAAATGTTTTTTTAAAAGAGAAGAAGAACCGACTTAGTGATAAAAATAAAAAAAATGAAAGGAAGAAAATATAAAAAATGAGGAAGAGAGTGAGATAGACAGAGAGACAGAGAGAGAGAGAGAAAAGAAGTAAGCTCACAATTGCAAGAATAACGGCGTTCATCTGCGAATGAAAGGTAGCGTTTTCATTAGCGAATGGAATGTCTCCTAACTAAGAATTGTTCTTAACTCGAATGCTTCTCAATCTACTTTATCTGAAACCCCGTTAACTTGAAATCTACTGGGCATCATCAACGTTCCATCCCATTCGTATCCCTCCTCCTATCTCCTCTTTCCAACCCCCTTTTACCATTACATTATTACTTGGCATCCTACGAATTATGAATTATTCGGATTATCCGTAAAACGTGTATTACTATGAGAAAACGTATAATAAAATGAAAATAATAATAATAATAATAATAAAAAAGGAATAAGAATAGTGAATAGAGAGAATATTTTCACAGTCAAACTTGTGTTGTGGTTCAAGAAAACAAAGTGAGAAAAGAGAGATGAAAATAAAGAAAGAAAAAAAAAGAAAAAGAGTTGAAAAGAAGAATAGAAAGATAGTAGAGAGGCGTGGGGTTGGAAGTTGGTAGGAGAAAGGGTTAAAGTATACGTCGAATAATGCAATTCCGTTTCCGTAAAAATGGATAGAATCAGGTGGAAAAGTTCGTTTTTGCACCTCTCGTAACTAACTTTCGTATAAACTACCCTTACAACCAACCAGCAGCCTTTATTTTTTTTTTATACTCAGTTTCTCCTTCCTTGTCCACATAGTTTTCCCCATTCGAGTATTTCTCGTTTTTTCTTTTATCCATTTTAGTCGTAGAAATCGGTTTGGGTGGGTTGGTGTCTCCCTACCGGCGAGTAGTTTCCTGATTTCGTTACCGTTAAATCTCAAAAACTATGCGTTTGTGTGTGTGTGTTTTTGTGTGTATAAATTATTTGTAGTTTCTACGTCACATTCGTCAAAAGAAAATTAAATAATCGCATGATAATCCTACCACCGGATTACATTCCAACGAAGAGGATCTAGTCCAAAAAGTAAAGAGTAATTAATTCAATCCTATACAAAAGCATATATATACTTGTTTTTTCATGGAGGTCTAAAACTTTGATGGGAAATAATTAACTGTTTGTATTTCATCGAATGAAAGTAGAGATGATGGATGTGTGTAGGGAAAATCTGTTGAAAAGTTACTTTTACAAAATGTTTCTCTTTTTTTCTTTTTTCATATTTATTTTAATAAACGAGGTACAGATAAAGGAATAGAATATATATATGTTATGTATCTGTATGTTTGTGATAAAGAAGAGAAAGATAGAAATAGGAAACGTAGGGGCCGACTCGTCTAGCATTTGCTTTTGCCGGTTGATAAAGTTCGTAGTAGATTTCTATAGGAAACCACCATTTCGAAGAGAAAGACAGAGAGAGAGAGAGAGAGTAATTATCTCGTGAGCACCTTTGAAGTAGCCGAGCAAACTATTTGGAGGCAAGTAAACGAAGATGGTTGCACGGTTTTCCTGCTGCTTTCGAAGATAGTGAGAGTTGATCAAGAACCGAAAACACTTCTTGTAATTATTACATGTAAGTTATGGTTTTACAAAGTTAAATCTTCCAATATGGATGAGTTTATCCTTTTAGAAATGAAATTACTTGAGAATTATTTACTAATACGATGAGAGAGAAAGGGGAAAGTGTCTTAATTCGTTCGAATTATACGTCGATTGGTTTATAGAAAAAGAAATATTAGTAATAAGACGTAGAATCTTGTTCATTTTTTTATTTCATGGCTTTTGATAAAATAAAATTACGTTCGGTATTCTCCGTCACTCTTCGGCCGGTGTCGACAACCGAACGTTGTTATTTCTATTCTACTTTAAATTTCGTCGTTAGATTTGTAATTGACCTTCGTGTATGTTCGATACATGTCGATTATATTCGTAACTACTTTTCATAATAATCGTTAGTCTTCTTCGAGTGTCGGAAGGTGTAACAATAATATTACGAATATGTCATTTATTTCGCGTCGTGTATACGCGTGTGTGTTTTCTTCTTATGCAAGTGAATATGCATGTGTGGATATGCAGTATTGGATATAAAGGACCAAGGTACATCTAATTGTAAGCTGACCATACTTTTTAACCTTTTTTTTAACATTTCACCGCGGCGTGATAGGTTTAGTATCAAACATATTATATGAATAATTTTTAATGAAATAATCTGATAGGTAATCGTAACGTTGTAGAATTTTTTTTAATCGGAGACACACCACCGTATGTACGCGTTCATAATTAACGCGAATAATTTTCGCTGCATTCGTATAACTGAAAATGGTTTTAAAATATGATCTCTCGTGTCAGGATTTATTTCATAATGATGCATAATCAATTACATCTCGGCAAGTAACCGCTCTCTCTTTTTATATATTAACAGATAATTGTGGCTGTCAATTTATAAATTCTAATTTTTATTTAAAACGAAAAAGTAATTAATATTAATTATACTTAGAATCATTTTTGAACAACTTGTTTATTCTATATTTGTGCCAATGAAAACAAAATCGTTGCGTATACAAATCGACGGATATATATTTGAAACAACTTTACACACTATCTTCATAGAAATTTTATTCGAATATCAATTAATTTCAATAGCTTTCAGATATTTCTTTAAATATTTTGAACATTAAATAAAAGAAAAATATTCAATTGCAAGTTAAAAATCAAGTTTACTAGATCGGTATTGAGATTGTGTAGAATCTGTAGAGGGAAAACTAAGTCTCACGATTATTAGATTTCCAGGATAGTTTTCTCTTCCCGAAGGAAGAGAAAGGAGAAAAAGAAAAAGAAGGGAAAACGGAGTAAAGGGGGTAGAGGAAAAGCCAACTAAATAGTCGAGACGGTACGATTGGAGAAAATGGTTGGAACTGGGGTGATGGGGGATTGGGGGATTGGGTTAAGGGTGGGTGGTGGGTAGGAAGGGATAGAGGTAGGGGATAAAACTATTTCTCTTACTTTTACGGCTCGCCGGTTGTGATTTGAATACGCCAGTTGAAATACTCAGTTAGCTGCGCGTGCCTAGAATACCTGATAGTTCTTGTTGAAACCAGTTAAAGGAGCCACTCGTTAACTTCGTTCGAACGACATTAGGCACAGTTCTTCGTCCTCGCCTATTACTATACTCGTTTCTACCATTGGTCGAGATACGATCCGCAAAAAAAAAAAAAGAAGAGAAAGGAAGAAGAAGAAATATTTCATTACTCGTCAAATAAAATTCTTTTACTTTGAGAGCTTGGAAAATAATTCGACGATTAATTTTCAATTGAATTTCTCTCGACGTTTAGTAATCTTCATTTGTTTTTAATAATTTTTAGAATATTTTATTACAGATATATATATGTGTGTGTATATGCTAAAAAGAATACACTTGTAATTTTACAAGACATAGAAAACAATCGTGTTGATAGGTGATCGAATAAATATAATAAATAAAAGTACTTTCAATTTGTAAAATTGAAACCGGAAAAAAACAAAAATACTACTCGAACGTTTAATATATTTAAACGATCTAATACTTTGAACTAGTGACTTCGATATCCCCGTTAAATATTTCACGAATATATGGGAAAAGTGGGTAGAAACGTTATCTCGTTTGTTCTCAAATAAGTTACAATAAACTCTATAGGGAAAAAAACAAAATGTTATTTTAACGACACTGAAATAATTCCGATGCATTTCGCGGGAGTCGCGTTGCATGCAGTCATATATATCGTTTTATATGTCACAAAGTGTAGGAAAAATAAAAAAGGAAAAAAAAGGAAAAAAAGGATGCATTACACGACATAGTGGAAATACATTCTGTCGTATAAATTTCTGACGATTGTCATATCGTTCCGTTTTTTCATATGTAGCCCCTTTTTTTTTTTCTTTTCCCCTCAAACATTATTTTTCATTTCATAATAAAAAAAAAAATAGAAATACTGTTCTAATAATATTTATTGCAAGGAT
>JACGTP010000290.1:0-47378 GCA_023678845.1 Mischocyttarus mexicanus
CCCCTTTTACCCCCCCTCACTTGCACTTGACTATGGACGTTACTGGCATAGAAGCTTTAACAGCGATGCAGAATGACGAAAGCCGCCAATGTGTGAGCATGGGTTTCATCTCTCGTTCAAGTTGTAGGGAAAATTTCTCTTACATAATATACGTATTCTTTTTTTAACATAATAATGCATAATTCGTTTATGTCAAAATATAACGTGTATTTATTATTTTAATAATTACGTTTAATAACAATTTTATTTTTTTTATAATTAATTTGTTTCGTTCGTATTATTATTAATTATTAATTATTATTATTAAAGAAAGAAAGAAGAAAGTGATTTAAAAGAAATATTTGACATTATTTTTATTGAACCGATTGTAGTCGTATTAGTTAACGTTTAATGTGTTAGTGTACGTGAGTGAGTATTTTTTTTTATCGACGCCAGCTCGACCAATCATTAACGCGAAAACGGTGTTATCATCGCTTTGTAGAAAATCGATTGTCCGTGTTGCAGTGAAAGAACAAAGTAGGGGGAAAAGTGAAATAATAATGAGGAATAATTATCTTTCGTATACCTTACACCTTTATTAAAGTTCATTTTAGATTTGGTTTTTAGAAACCACTACTAACTCGACGTTATTGTTCGGTGGTAGTTTTATTTCGATAAAAGATTTATTTTAAATAAAAAAATAAAAGAAACAAGAAAAGAAACGATTTTCTTTTACGCGCGTTTTTATATTAATTTTATTTTTTAAAATAAGTAAAAAGAGAAAATTATTTGGTAAAAATGGGAGGCAATAGTGGTGTTGGAAGAAGCATATTCACTTACGATACTTTGGTACATGCATTGTCAGGCGCAGCAGTAAGTATCGATTATGTTCGATTACTCGTATGATTGTATACTTTCTTTTTATTATTATTATTATTATTATTATTATTTAAATAATACGTGACAAACGCGCGTTTATTACCTACCGACCAGTCATTTTTATTCGATTTTTCTTTTCATTCGTATCGTTCGTTTGATTCATTTAAATATTAATTATGTCAACGTGTGTATCATACACGTGACACGGAATAATCAATAAGATTGACTTTTTCTCTATGTGTGTGTGTGTGTGTGTATGTTCTGTTGTCATTTAATTTATTTCATTTATTATTTAGGGTAGTGTCATCGCCATGGCAGCTTTTTTCCCTTTGGACACTGTAAGAAGCCGACTTCAACGTGAGATTTTATTTCATATTATTACATTATTTGAATCATTTCAATTACATCTTATTAAAATTATTATTCATATTTTTTTATATAAATATTATATTTGTTTAATCAATAATATCCACATATGCAAATATGTGTTAAAAATTATCCAAAATTTTCTGTTTCATATTCAACTAATCCATTTGTCTTACACGTTTTATGCCCCTTTTTTTTCATAACTCGCAAACTCGAACAGATAAGAGTGTTAAACTATTCTAAAACAAATCTAATCTTCCATAACAGAATAGGTAGCTACTTGTACGTTTTTTATTTGTTCTAAGTATTTGCTCGTTCGCGTGAATATATTTTTATTTTTTCTTTAAAAGACAACGAACCGAATAGAAGAATCATGTAATTCTTTTAACGTAAAATTATGGGTTTTTTCTTTTTTCTAAATATTTACAGTTGAGGAAAATCGAGAAGCAAAAAACACGTTAACGATGATACGTGAACTTACTTCGAAAGAAGGACCGTAAGTTGCCATAACTAATTATCAAATGTATTTCCATGTTGTATCATCTCGAATATCATATTCTTTTGTCACGTATTATCTTTAAACAAAAAAAAAAGTTATTCTTCAACTAAGAAATATAATAATCTCTCGATGTCGTTTATTTACAATTATTATATGTTTAAATTATTATATAACATTATTAATTTAAATAATTATCACTTAAAAATAAGACACACGTTGTATCGAGGAATGGTCCCAGTACTTCAAAGCCTTTGTGCAAGTAATTTCGTTTATTTCTACACGTTTCATGGATTAAAAATGTTGAGAAGTAGAAGAAATCAAACAGCTGGAAATGATCTTTTAGTAGCGTCTATCGCAGGTACGAGATTTACAAATAAACACAATTATTTTTTACCAATAGATAAATAAATAATATAATTATTAAAACTAATTATAATTATTAAAAAATAATAAAATATAATAAATAATATTAAAATATAATTATTATAACTAAAAAAAAGAAAAACGTTGTTCTTTTCCTTTTTTTTCAAAAGATTAATATTATTTTCTAATATCAATACAATTATTGTTTTGTCAGGTGTTATAAACGTGTTGACTACTACACCACTTTGGGTTGTTAATACAAGATTGAAAATGAAAGGGGTAAATAATGTTGACGAGAAAAACAATAACGATTACAACACTTTGTACGGTAAGTTAAAAATGCAAAATAATGTTTTCTCACTTGACGTATGTAAAAATATTAAAATAATGCATTATTCGAGAAGGGAAACTAAAACAAATAAAAAAAAATATAAAAGAAACTACAAGAAATATTCATATTAAACCTTTTGCATATTTATGTTGCATAAATAATTTTGCAATCGCTTGGGAAAGAATGAAAAAAAAATAGACAAAAAAATAAATAATACTGGAAAGAAAAACAAGAAGAAGAAGAATTTACAAGAATGTATTTTTCCATCTAAATATTTTCTTTTCTATCAAAGTTTCGTTTATTTCTAGATGGTCTTTTACATATATGGAAGTATGAAGGTTTGGAGAAATTATGGGCAGGTACTTTACCTAGTCTCCTTCTGGTAGCAAACCCAGCTATTCAATTTATGACATACGAGAGTATTAAAAGAAAGATTAATGCTTCATCTTCTGGTATTCAACCATCAGTTTGGGTTTTTTTTGCTATTGGTGCAATAGCTAAAACTGTTGCTACAACGTTAACTTATCCATTACAATTAATACAAACTAAACTGAGGGTAATTAATATAATATAAATGAATATTATTCTTCAAATAAAATAATAGGTCGAGTGTGTTTTTTTAAAACACATGTTTTTTAATTTTCTTCTTTTAGAATGGTCACAAGTATTCCGATTTACCACCAAATGCTGGAACCATTCAAATTTTCTTTTACATTTTAAAGTACGTCATATATATTATATCAAATAAATTGTATAATTTTTTTTTTTTATACAACGATCGTACAAAAATGTTTAATTTATCTGCTTTTTTTTGTTTTAACTTGTTTTTTCTTTTAGAAAACAAGGATTATTTAGTTTATACAAAGGAATGGAATCAAAACTATTGCAAACCGTTTTAACAGCTGCATTGATGTTTTTAACATACGAAAAAATATCAAGATTCGTATTTCGAATTCTTCTTCATAGGCCTGTTGTTAGATAACAATATACAATTAGGCCAGGTTAAAGGATATATTTCAATATAAATGGGTTACCATTAAATTTTAATAAATATACTTAATTAATAAAAATCTTCATCCTATTTTTTATTCCTTATATGAGAAGCAATTAAAAAAGTTTTCTTTGATTTATTCTTATTTGTATTAGTTTTAGAAGATTAAGTATGTATAACTAACATAGTATTCGATGTAAATAGAATTTGGTCTCTTTCGAAAATCATGTAAACAATTTTTGATATAAATACTTTCCCAGAAGACAACGTGTCAGTTCAACGGTTGCTTACGAAGAGAATGGTACGTAAAATTTATATTTCATCATTTTAAATAACAATTTTGTCAATTACATTTTTGTCGATTAATTAAACAATTATTTAAGCTATATTAAACATTTTATTTAATATTATAATAAAATAGGTTTGTTTTTTAACGTTACTTGATTATTTATGAATTATTTGTTGAAAATTTGCATCTAACATAATAATAAATAATATCGACAGGTAGAACTGTTTTTTTTTTATGTACATTATTTTCTTATAAATTTATTTGATATTCGTTATAAATCAAAATTTTCTTCAAATTTAAATTCATCTAATACGTTCATTTATTTATTTTATTATTTTTTTTTTTAAAGTGCAATTAATATATTTTTGATAGAAAATTTATAATACTGCACATATGCAGTTATAAAAAAAATATAGAGAGTATAATCGCATAGACAATGAAATTATGAATAAAATCATATTTGTTTTTTTCTGTCAAGATGACAATAAAAAAAAAAAAGAGAAGTAAAGTCGTCTAACCACGATTAACCACGATTTTCGCGAAGATTTGGAACATGTGAACACATTATATATATTATTATTATTATTATTATTATTATTATAAAAATACTGGCGAATTTAATGAAAACCCCTTTCAACGTTCAATCAAATAATATCGAATATAAATTAAATCATTTAGTATCGTCTATTTCTCCAACAAACAAAAGTGTTTCAAAATGGCTAAATGAGGAAAATAATTGTACGAAAACTTTGGATGATACTAATTGTACAGTTACGAAGATACATTCGCGTAAAAGGTTTAAAAGCGTAATCAAATTTTGGAGTAAATTGAAAATTCGAAAAGATTCGAAAAAACGTTTTAATAAAAATTCCGTTAAATCCAGGTACGAAAGAATACTTCTTATCGATAATTCTTGATTTTTGTTGTTGTCCTTTTTTATCAAATTTCTTCATATTCCAAAAGTTGGAGTCTTCGTCATGGAAACGTTGATACGATGAATACCCAATTTAGAAATGAAATTCCAAAAACTAAGAAACAAATTTCCTCGTCCCGTCAAAACAGTGTTAGAATTAAACAAAATAATAAAATAAAACCAGTTATAACTTACGATTACGATGCGGTTATCAGTCAACCAGATGTACCCAATTTATTTGGACAAAAATGTAACACCGGTGTACCAATACGAAAGAAAGGTTTTTACAATCGTGGAAAAAATAAATTGGCGAATAAAAAAATGACGGAAACCGAATCGGAAACAACATCTAATTCCAAATTTCAAGAGAAGGATAATGAAACAATCATAATTAATCATACCGATGATGAAACTGCTGAAAATGAAACGACTCCGACCGAGGAAGAATCTACGCCAATATTTTCTAAGGTTTCAACAAATTTATCTTCCTCTTCTTCTTCTTCTTCTTCTTTCTTAGTCCCTTCTTATTCGATTTTTAGATAAAATATATTCCTTGTTTTTTTCTTGTACGCGTGTATAGAAATATTTGAGAAAAAGTGATGTTGAAGAGAAAAAGTATTCACGAAAAAGTGATTACGAGGATAAAGAAAAAAGTGAAAATGATAAAAATATCGAAAACATGACACGTAGATCATTAACGTTGCAAAAAAAAGATAGTAAAATACCACGAGCTAAATCTTCTAAATCACCTGCCATAATTCAAATCTCTCGTAATGAATCGGTACAAAGATTATCTCTAACAACTTCTAAAAAATCACTCGACCCTGTTTCACATACGAAAGATACGATGTAAGTTTATCGAAAAAATTCAATCATTTCAAATATATATATATATAAATAAAAAAACATATATAATAATATATTAAAATATTTATATAGATACGTATTGAAAAAAGAACAAAATAATTCATTAACATTATTAAACGACGAAAGAAAGGATGAAAATGATGAAACAATTATTACAGAAACAACACCTGCTGTTATTGGTAGTGCTAGTGACCCATCAACCTTTACAGTTTTACAAAGATTAAAACAAAGTCAAAATTATCGATCATGCAATAATTATAATCCTGAATTATCCAGTTATCGAGATATCGATGATACACTCAGTGATTCGAGAAGTTCACCGGAAAGAAAATACATTTCGAAAAAATGGCATAGGTAAAAATATGAATTTCTAATTAATTTTTTTTTTTTTTAATAAAAAACAATTAGTTAATTTAATTTTAAAGAAAAACTCTTTTTAATATATTCGTTTGTTTGTTTATTTAAATTTAATTTAGTTGGTTGTTTTAATCGATTAGCAATTTAAAATTTAGATCATTGAAACATCGCAAATACATTGACACAAGTTCTGACGATTTTGACGTATCATCGGATTATAATAGTTCTCAAAGCAGCGAGAGGAAAATAAAAAATCGTAAAAATAATTCAAATACTATCTTACCGATGGCAAAATCATCATTGGCTATTAAAACATCATCGAGGGTACAAAATCGTCGTGGAAATACATTTTCATTTTTCAATGCACTTTTCGATATCGTTTTTTGGCCATTTCTTTTCCTCAAGTCGGATCGGTGATATCGAGAAAAGAAAAAAAAAGAAACAATTCATTTCATTCATAAATCTTTAAAAAGTATCATTTTCTTTTATTTTTTTTTTCCAATCGTTATGGGTTGCATACGTTTTCGATGATACAGAATAAACACGAATTACGTCAAATATTTGATATATTTATTTATTTATTTATTTGTTTGTTTGTTATATATTTATAATAACTTTTTAATATTCTCACATTATTATTACTTTCTATTAATTTTAAATAACCGTTTCTCAGTATATCAAATTTGTGTATACACTCGTGAAAATAAAAAAATATAAAACATCAACGTGTAAAAGATGAAAATCATCAAATTTGATATTTAATATTGTAATGAAAAAAAGAAAAAATGTATTTTATAGAAAATTAATGTGCTTTTATTCGTCTAATAATATCAAACAGGGGATCATGGCACACCGATTTCTGGAACAAAAACATCGATATTAAACAATTTCGTATAATTAATATAATTTATAGGAAACTTTTACCTTTTTCCATGGATGCTTTATCATTTGATTGAAACTTTTTTGAGAAACGCGTGGAAGTTAATCTCTCGTAAAGTTGTTCGATCTCGTAAACGGTGTTTCCCAATATTTTGGAAAATATTTTATCGTTTTTAATCAAAGCTTTGTCAGCTACTACAGACAAATGTACTTGTTCGTTATAACTGAATAAAGAAAATCCAATACCCGTGTCACTTCTGCAAACGAATACAAATAAATAAGATCAAAATATTACAATTAATTCGTTTAAACACCACTATGATCGGTTGATAGGAATTTTGAATAAAAATATTATACAAATATTACTTGTTGGGTATCCAAAAAATAATTTTTTTCACTGAATAACCAAGTATGCTTATTTCTTGACACCCTGGCAAATTGCTGAGTATTATCGTACTGTGACTCTCTAACAATGGTCTTAAAATAATTTCTGGTAACACGGCTGAAAGAAATTTCATTACCCAAAAATTGATAATATAATCTAAATCATCTTGCAATTTGTTATTAAGTTTAATAATATCTCTCAAACGTTCGATAGTTCTTGAATCGTCGTCTAAATTTGAATATACTTTGCCGTTTATCTCGGATATGCATAAAGGAAGTAGGCCAACCGAGATATCATTCGATAATTTAACCTGTTCGTTTGGATTTTCCATTTTAACTGGCAGTACGACGGTTAATGAATTAGGTGGAATTTCATTTATCTGTCATTGTCGTCATCGTCGTCGTGTTATATCGAAAATAACAAAATTATTATTAAAAGAAAGCATATCTAAATTAAAAAAATTTTTTTTAAACATATTTCTCTTTAAACAAACTATACGTACACGTAAAAAATATTTATGCAAACTTGAGGACAATGCTGCTAAAAATACATCAACGAATCTTGCCCCGGTGATATGTTTTATCTCTTTGATCTTCGTTATAAGCTTTTGTTGATTGGAATTTCTGTAATCATCTTCTGACCAATAAGTTATTATTTTTTTTCCAATTAATTTAGACCCGTGAAGAGAACTGTGAAAAAAAAATAAATATGAAACGTTTCAATATTTTATATACGATATTTAATAATAATAATAATAATAATAATATTAACTAACTTCTGATCCATACTGCGAATTGCTTGTTCCATCAAATAAGAGGGCATCAAAATAAGAACGATTAAAACTTTGCCAATATTTTTGATATTTTCATAAACATCCTTCATGACAAATTCTTTCAAAATGATCCACCAATCGTAAATCCATATTCTCATATCTTTTTTAAACTCATTTAAAGTAATAACACTTTGAAAATATTTCATCTTTACGTTTAAATAATTCAATAAGATTGTTTTTAATAAACGTAGACTTAATAAATTGGCAAAGGGCATACAGGCAGATAAAACATTATTGGAATAACAAGATCGTTCGTTGCAACAGACATTGAAATCTTTAACGCAGCGTGTAAATATAGGCAAGTTCGAAGAAATTCTTTCACAATCGTTCCTTTGACGCTGTTCTCCTAAAGTAGACTTTTCTCTCATAACGATGGTCGAAACTTCGTTAGTTTTATCAGCAATAGTTTCCAAGAAGAGTTTTAACAGAGAATTACCGTCTCCTAAAGCATGATGAATACGAAATAAAACAGGAATCTTGACGATATTTCTTCTTCCACGATCAATAATAGAATGATTCTCTTTCATACTAAGAACATCGTGTCGATGATTTAAACGTGAACAATTCTTCGAGATTAATATCTCCCAAGAAGTTGAATGATTTTTAGGTAATGGTTGATTGCATTTAGATTCAAAGGTTTTTCTCAAAGATTCGCTATAAATGTCATCGCAATAACCGTCGCAAATCGATTGATCGTGTTCGAGCCATTTAATTCTTTCGATCAGATCAATTCCATCCTCGGATCTTTCCCAAAAATAATAACCGTATTTTTTGTTTTTACGATAAAGTATCTTCTCGAAGGGTGAACCGATTAAACGTTCTTTAATTAAATCTCGAAAATTGTCTATTATGTTGGAATTCATTTGATGTTTGTCTTTTTCCAATACAACGAGAACATTTATTACAGAAAGGGCAGAAGGTTCTTCGATAGCCCAAATGCAATCGGTACCTTCCAAAAGACCAACGAATCTATCTTTCAATTGATATTTCAATACTATTTCAACTATACGACGATAAATATAAAGAAATATTATTAATATCGTCAATATTGGTGTTAGTAGACAAAATAAACCATAATTGAAGAACATCAAATGCATTTTTAATGTTTTATTGTAATATCAATCGTGAAAAAATTATCGTTGTAAGGTTCATAAAAGTATTTGATTTATTTGTCCTCTTCTTCTTGATTTTATCTTGATTTTATCTTGATTATTTCTTAAAATGATAATCTTTGATCTAAAATGAATCATATTATAAATTTGTATCTTTTCTTTTACTTTTATTTTTTCTTATCATACTACAATCTATTATCTACTCAAGATAATATGTGTTATTCGTTTATTAGTCACTTACGAGATATGTGAGAAAGAACGATTAGGTGATAGCACAGTGCCGCGAAACGCACTAAATGAACCTTCCTTTCTCAGATTCGTTGTTCATATAACGAAGCACCTGCATTTACTTAATAATGTCAATCCAATTATAAAGAAACCTTTTATGTAATATTATTATTATTATTATTTACCTGACTGATATAATGAATTATATCACGTATGTAACATGTATCCAGTAATTATGACAAAAGTTTAAATTACAAATCTCCCCCCATTCATTTTAGTGATCAATTATTTTTATTATCGAATAAATGGTTTCTTTTTCTTTTCATTTTTTATTAAAAATAAAATTGTTTCTATGTTAGGTTCAAAACTATAATCAATCCATATAAATATTTATATATTATATATCGTAACAAATAAAAAAATGAACGTTCAAAGGAATATTGTTTATTTAATTCTAATATAAAAAAAAAAAAGGAATAAATTATATTCCGAATGAAGATTTTTGCAAAGACAAGGCACTGCTACTTCTACTACTTTTACATGCACGTCTTGCTTCTTGCAAATGAGCTCTTAAAAGTGCATTCTCGTATACCAACCGATCACCTCGTCTTATTTCCATGGCAAGTTGAGCATCTTTGTCCAAAGACAGGTGTATCTCCGACTTGTTGGAAACATTCGTGTTACGTAACTTTTGCAACGCATCCTTTTGACAATGTCACATAATTTTACTCGTTAAATGAAAATCTAATTCTCAAAAAAAAATAAAGAAATTTATGTTTTACCTGAAGAGTCTCGATCGAACCTCTCAATAAAATTTCTTCCTCGTCTTTACGTTTTTTAAGATTCATATACTTCGTACAAACTCTTTTTATTACCTCTTCGCGTTCTATTAAATTTTCGTCTATGTTAAATAATTTTCTTTCAAGTATATCTATCTGATATCAAACGAATAACGGTATCGATCAATTAAAATCATTTTAAATCAATTATATAAATAAATTGTAAATTGTGTCATTAAAACCTGTTGATTATTTTCTTCGATTACTTTCTTCATTGTAACAATTTCTTCCTTCAATCGTTCGTTTTGTTTCAACAAATCATCGTATCTAATAAAAAATTATTTATCATATAAGAAATATTTTTATATAAATATAATAATCTATCGTATTGGTTTTTCTTATATGATATTACTTTCTATGCCAAATTCGTTGCACTTCTCTTTTCAAAGATTCCGGTAACGTGTCAGTATTGCCAATACGAGCATCCGTTACATTTTGTCTAAATAAATCTAATTTTAATAAATAAATCTTTATTATAACGATTGATAAAAGAACAAAAATATATTTTTTTAATTATTATTAACTAACTCAACATATTTTTATTCAGTTTATTAGCTTTCCTGAGGTCATTGATCATAGAAACTTTTTGAGCTTTCAAAGCGGTATATCGCAACCATTGTTCGGATTCCAAAATACGAGACAATGTTAAACTCGTTTCTAATTGATTCAAAGTCTCGAATAAATCGTCTATCTTTTTTTTTGGTTATTTCTTTTTGAAATATTTCTAAAATTACATTTTTTTTTTGTTTAATTAAAAATATTACAGATCATATTTTTATTTTTTTTTTCTATAACTAACTGTCATCCTTTTCCAATAGATCGTCGTTATTAAACGTAAAATTATTATTATCTCTTCTATAATTTTCTACTGCTACCGTTGTCGTATGAATATTCGCTATAATATTTTGTTGAAAAGTATTAACTGATTCTCGTGAAGTTTCACAGACTCTTTCATCCATTTTAGTTTTACTAACGAAAACCAAATATGTATTATAATTTATTTCAATCCTTTCGAGGATTCATTTCAATTGATATCAATTGTTACCTTATTACATTAATAGAATGATGAATAATTCCTCCCATAATTACTTTTATTTAAAAAGTTTACTTATGAACAAAAAATTATTTAACCTTGTTTATCTCATCAGTCTATCAATAATAAACAAAATATTGTGACGTATGAATATTATGCTAATTTCAAACTTGTGCATACCTTAGGTGTATATCAATAAGTTTATAAAATAAATTAATAAAATATTAAATTAATCTAAAAAAACATAGGACACGTTTTAGAAATAAATAAAATACATTTTAGAATTGATCTCATCGTAGAAAATATTATTTCTTTTGTGCAATACAATAAAAATCTATTATTATAAGTGGTATATAATCACAAAATAGTTAATCTTAAAATATCACTTTGAAAGTATATGTATATCGGTACACGTTATATTAAAAATATAACGATTCTATTAAAAAAAAAAAAATTAAAATACTTTATTTAGTCATAGGACACGGTTCTGATGCATATCGTTTAAAACTTCCATGTACACGCCTTAAATGATCTCTCAAACGTTCCCTCGTATCTTCCAAGATGGCAAGCATAGTTATTCTGGACTCGCTGTTTAAAGCGTCATTGAAACGTTCCAAAAGTGCTAAATCTATCTGTGAAACACCATCCAAATCCTCGAGAAGTTCTTTAACGTGTCTAACGTCATTTTGTAAGCTTTCTAAATTCGAATCTTTCGATAACGTGCTGTTAACATTAAAAATAATTAATACACCAGCTACAAAATGATGTTGATTGAGTATATAAAATAAATTAAACAAAAAATAATTAAAAATAAAAATCTAATACGTACTTTTGTTCCTTCTCGATAAATTTCGAACACGTTTCGTATAAATCTAAACATTCGAGATTATCGTATAAATCACATTGTTCCAAATATCTTCGAAATATTTCTCTACCACGAGGATGGGTTAAAGTTTTGTTAATATTATCTGTTATCTGATCCAATTCTTCGCGTTTTAAACCAGTAGTACACTTTCCGATGCATCCTATCATTTTTCTTGATGAAGAAGCCTGCATACTTCATACCGATATTATATTCGATTAATATTTTCAATAAATATATATATATTATTTAAATAAATATACAATTAGTCAAGTTCATTAGCGCGTACGCATACACTCTAATGGTATTATTTCCATATCTTAAAACACCCTTGATGCAAAACCTAGAAACATAAATAAAATAACGCGTTAAAAATAATCTCATTAATATTAGATTATTAATTATTAATTATTATTATTATTATTATTACTATTTTATTTTTTAACACTTTATTTTTTATTACGTCCATATCAACGATCATATTGCTGTGTCTCGTAAGACAATTCACATGTTCGAAAGAACATACATAATCATAATAAACAAACGTTGTGCGAACTATTACGTCAGAGTAACAATGAAACATCGAATCTTATAAATATACAAGGTGTACCGAAAGTTGCTTTACTTAGGCATTTAGTCAGAAAAAAATAAAGAAATATTAGATATAGAAATAAGTTTCTGCTGTTTGACAAAAGATAAATATTTTATAAAATAGTAATCATTTTTATAAATATTACGAACGAGAGTTTTAACGATGTGATTCCAATTTGGAATTTATCCTAAATAAGGTTGTATTTGGAATAGTATAAATAACCATATCAATATTTGTGTTTATCATTTATCAGCTAATCAGAGTCTACTTCTGTCGTGCCAAAAAGAAAAAATATAAATAAATAATGACATTACTTTTCGGTCCACCTAATATAACTAGATTGATTTCCCGTTCTCACATTTAAGAAATAAGACAAATTAAGGAATATCTTTTCTTGTTCTATGACTCAAGACAAACCTTAGGTATACATAAAGAAGAACATTATATCGATCGCAAATTTAACCGGCAGGATTTACGCTTACTGCTTACCTTAATCGCAGTATGACCCATTTTCTGAATACGAAAAAGAACAGTAAAACTTGAGATGTAGATCTTTATTAAATAGGTCAATCAGAAAAACTTTTACAGTATGTAAGAGTGTATATATTTTTTATCTTCGTATTTTAATTACGCTAAAAGTAATCACGTGATTCAAACTGAAGTATAAACTAATTGCAATAATACGAACCACGAAACGCACTATGCCGCTTCACGGCGATAACTGAACACAACTTTAAACTCCTCTTCAGTGTGTGTTCTTCCTTTTCAGAAAAGTGCCCTCTAGCTTTCCTGAACCCGACATCTTGGCGTAAAAGATAAAAATATCTTTCAAAAAAAAAAATCTCGTAACTCTTTGAAACGATAACAACGAAGCTAATGAACTTTCTTTATTTCTTAAATCATTTAAATTTTAATTATATAACATTTTACATTTATTTCTATCCCACTTCGGTAAAGAAAAATAAAAATAAAAAGAAACAACATTCGTCTTCGTAGAGAAAGAACAAAATCTTCATTTTTTTTATTATCGGGACGCGAAAAAATATTTCGATTAAACTTTACGATATTTTTAACAGCGATAACACGTTAGGTCATAACCTTTTGATGAATAAAAAGATACGATATGATTAGAAAATAAAATGAACATTCACGTGTTTAAGATCGATCGTAGTTTTTTTATTCTTTATCTTAAACTTAAATATTTCAATTTTTTTACAAATACTTATAAATATCTTTGTTAGATATTGTAAATGTATGTAAGAATGAGGAAGACTAACCTTTTGTATATTTAAAATGCGATGAATCTACCAAGGAGTGTCGTTTAGTATTCTGAGGTTTATTTACAGTAGAATGGTATGTTGCCGCGCAACGCGCATTACATTCGTAATTTATGTTTTTTACTATTTTACTACAAGTATTTTAAAAACAGCATTGATTCATATATAAATATATACCTAGATTAATATACCATATTTAATAATTGAAAAAAAATAAATAATTTTATTGTAATACTTTCTTTTTATTCTTATTTTATTTCTATCATTGTTTATTGATTTTCAAATAAATAATAATCTACTCGAAATGAACCTCGATTTATCGAATTTTGCATAATCGATTAGTTCTTTCTCTAACATCTAGCCAATCAGCGGGTTACTTTCCGTATATTTGCTATTAACCAATAAGATTCAAATATGATTGTCTACCTACAATAGGAAAGAAGGCGCGAAAATATTTCGATATGAAAAGTTGTGACATAACCAATAATGTATATGTAATTTAAAGATAATTAATTTTTTGTTTATTTTATATTTATTTCTTTTACAATACACGAAATGGATAATGAATTTCCAGATTCAGATGAAGAATATGATTTGGTGAATGAAAATGACTTTAACGTTTTAAAAGAAATCCAAGGTATAAGCTCCATAACCTCTCTCTCTCTCTCCTATTTATTTTTTTAATTAATTATTCAATTTTCATATATAAACGTTTATTTTCTAGCCGAATTAAATAAGAAGAAGAATCTTCAAAATAATAAAGAACAAACGTCAGAAAAAACCATAACACAAGAATTAATTAAAAATGATTACAGTCAGCCAAGTACTTCCTTTCAGGCAGATGAATATTATAATAATATCATAACTAATTCTAAAAAACAACAATTATCCCATTCGCAAAAAATACAGAATCAAAAATCGCTTGAAAATGATAACAGCCAGCCAAGCACTTCTATCCAAACAATTAAATCTAATGATAATCCCATAAGTAATTCTAGAAAAAGAAATTATGATGAGCTGTTTGGTGATATATCAGATTTATTGGGAAACGATACTTTCCGTATGCATAAACCCACATATTGAATTCTACTTTTTAGTGATATTAAATATTTTTAATTTGGATATATTTATCTTGTAGCTGAATTAATAGAACCAAAAGAAAAAAGACCTTGTTGGAACGAAACGGAAGCTGTTATTGAAGCAGTTATTAACACAAGAAAAAAAATGTTACAAGATGATAGCGATATATCTGATAAAACTAATTATTATCAATGGTAAGGACATATATAATTTATAACTTAAAAACTCTCTACTTTTTTTTATAACTTCAATAATTTAATAAGTATCTTTTTCATAATAGTACGGAAAAGAATAGCATTTCTTTACGTGTACCACCCTGGAATTTTGTAGCATTGACTAGACCCTACGATTCTCAACGTATATATATTAGAGTAAAGAATGAAGAAAATATCACTATAAAGTCAACAAAATCTATTAGTAATTTACTATCAGTATCATATAGTCAACTTAAAGCAGAAGCGGAAGAAATTGTAAGTATACTAAAACTAAAACTTACAAAACATTATCTATAGGACACTGATTTATATATATATATCTTGATATAATTATTAATTTATACATTAATTTGATACTGTAACAGATTATCAATAATGCAAAACGTGCAAGCATAGCAGCGACTACATCTTTTAAATGCGACGAAACAAGTGGGACTGAATTATGGGTTGATAAATATAAACCTAAAACATACATAGAACTCCTTTCAGATGAAAATGTTAATAGACAGTTACTATATTGGTTAAAGTTATGGGATAAAATAGTATTTCATAAAGAAATATCAACTATAAAACAAAAGATTAATCTATCCGCGCCATACAAGTTTGTAAATAATAAACAAAGTGATTTGGACGATAAAGGATATCCTATTCGTAAGGTAGTATTACTTACAGGACCTCCCGGTTTAGGAAAAACAACTTTAGCGCATTTAGCAGCTAAACATGTTGGTTATAATATTATCGAAGTAAATGCAAGCGATGAAAGAGGACCAGATGCTTTTAGGTAATCAATAATTTGTAGTTTTAATTTCAATAATAAATATTATTAGAAATATTTTATTTATAGACAAATTTTACGTTCTTCAACACAAATGAAAGCAGTCTTAGGTAAAGATCCACGTCCAAATTGTTTAATTCTCGATGAAATAGACGGTGCACCGATAGCTTCGATTGAAGAACTTATCAGATTTGTACAAGGAAAATCATCTTCCAAAAGTAAAAAGAATAAATTGAAAGAAGGAGAAAATTGTCAACGTCCTGTAATTTGTATTTGTAATGAGCTATATGCTCCATCTCTAAGGTATTTATTTTAATTAATGATATGCAATTTAATTTACAGAATTAACAAAAATATTGATTTTGTATTATATATATATTTTAGATCACTAAGAAATTTTGCTCTTGTGATAACTGTACCACCAGTAACTACTATGCGAATAGTACAGAGACTAATGGAAATAGCACAAAAAGAAAACTTAAAAGTAAATCAAAATGATCTTCTAAAATTAGTAGAAAATTGTGACTGTGATATAAGATCTTGTCTTGGTACGTTACAATATATGGGAAACGTTAATATCAAACAAAATATATCTATAGGATTAAAAGATGCTCGGAAGGGATTATTTGATACGTGGAAAGAAATTCTTAAGGTTCCTTTTAATAAAACGGGTATTCTATCCACTCGTGATAGAATGCATAAAGTATTGAAAATAGTGCAAAGTGGTAATTTGATGTTTTTGTTTATTTGCAGTATTAACTATTCGTTTGTTTCTCATCTATTTTATTACTCAAACATAGAATGTTATTGCATTAATATAATATTTTCTTTAAACAGGTGACAATGAAAAATTAGCACAAGGCATATTTCATAATTATCCTATAAATTGTAACGATAAACTTCAAAATATATCTGTAGCAACTGAATGGTTTCAATTTTATGATAGAATTTCAACCTCCGTTTTACATAATCAAACTTGGTCGATTATGCCGTATACAAATTATGCATTTCTTATATGGCATTTGTATTTATCTACTACGAAAATTCCAAAATTATTTTTCCCCGTTATCATATTTGAAGTAATTATTTTAATTTTATAATCAATATAAAATTCTAACAATTATAAATAATCAATGTGTGAAACACAAGGTACTAATATATTTTATGTTTATAGACAAATCAAAAAATTGCTAAAAACACAAGCCATTTAACAATAGTTAAACGTAATCGTGGAATTGATAATTTAACATTGATTATGGACTTTACTCCTATTCTACCAGATTTGTTGAATCCACAAATTCGTACTGTTTCTGGTCATTTATATTCTTCTGCAGAAAAAGTTCATCTATCACGTGTCGTTAACATTATGCTTGATTTTGGACTTACTTTAGTACAAGAAAAAAATACAGAAGGAAGATACGAATACAAATTGAATCCGTAAGTGATACTTGTTATTTATTCATGTTATAAAGAATGTATAAAAATTTAATCTGATTTCGATTATTAACTATAGTGATATTTACGATATTGGCTGCTTTGATGATTGTAAAAATCGTATAAAAATTCCTTATACTGTCTTACAAATTATTTCTCAAGAATTACAAATTGCATTTGTTAAGAAATTTACAAAGGTCACAGAAATTACCCAAAATAATACAGAGAAAAAAATAGAAAATAAAATTCAAGAAAAGGATATGATCAAAACATCTATGAAAAAAGATCCTAATATGTCTATCATGTCAAATTTTCTTAGACAGGGTAGTAAGACTCTAGCACAAATTTCAGTAAGTTTTTTTAAGAATCTTTAAGAATATACTCTATAATATATATATAATAATAATCATAATATTTAATTATTATAAATTATTTTATTACAATGTTAGTCTCTTACTCATCCTTATTATTTAATTGTAGCCAAACAGAAATTCATTAGGTGAAACGGCGGTATCAAATGATAATAATTTTAAAACAAATACAAGAATATCTCCAAAAGGAAAGGAAATAAAACAAATCCGAGACATCATAAATAAATATGGTGTTTGGTATAAATATAAAGAAGGTTTAACTACAGCAGTACGACGACAAGTTTTAATAAAAGATCTATTATAACTATTTTTAAGATAATTGTAACTAACTTAAAGTATATTTTTCTTATAACATTATATATAATATATATTTTTATATCTTGAACATAATTTTTCATAATATCTATTAATAACCGTAGAGTATTATATATAATTGATATAAATTTTTGGAAAAAAAATTATAATGTTTAATTTATTTTTCTTTACATATAAGGAATATATTACATTCATTGTAATATTTTTATTTAAACACTCGCTTGTGTGGGATTATTGTTTTGTCTGTGTGCGTGTGTGTGTGTATGTGTGCGCGTGCACATGCAATATGAATTGTAGAGCGTATATATATCGATAGTATGGAAACATATATGGATATGTAAACAGCTGATAAAACTACTCTTCTAACTATATAGTTAATAAAAAGAAATTTTTCATTTAGTGAAAATATTTTGATTATTATAACTGTTGTGTTATAAATTATATTATTTATACAAATGGAGTATAAAAGGAAAAAGAATTATATACCGAATAAGGAAAGTAACCTCAAAAAATTTAAATTACTTAATATAGAAACCGGCATGACAGGATTTCTATGCACGTGTAATTTCCGTGAAAAAGATTGTGTACGAGATGCTTATAAATTACTTAACGAATTTGCTGATGAAATTGATGAATTAAATGAAGATAAGGTAAAATCAAGGATTGAAAATAAATTAATTACAATTTTTGCTAAAAATTTTTTATCTATAAGCTAAATATTTATTTTTTTAAGAAACCAACAATTTGTAAAGAAGAAAACACCGTAAAAAATGAAATAGAGCCTCCAGAGAATGATGAACAGAATAATAGCGATGAAGAAGATATATCGACTTCTTTAAGCAAAGAAATTAATCAATTAAAAGCTGAATCCGATAAACCAATAGCTTTAAGAAGATTTCAGGTAAGATTTTTCTACATAAACTAATTCGATATTGTTTGTTATTATAATATAATCGTATTACTTTTACTAGGTGGTAAATACTGGCGTAAAGAATGTAGTTTTTATTAAAACAACATTATCAAATCCCTTAGAATTAGTTAGTAAAATAATCAAAGAATTAGACAGAACCAAAAAACAACGTAGTAGATTCTTGTTAAGACTATTACCGGTAGAAGTTATATGCAAAGCATATATGAAAGATATTAAAGCAGAAGCCAATGTGATATTTAAGAAATATTTTTCTCAAGAACCAAAAACATTTAGTATTGTACTTAAGTAAGTATTATTATTCAATTATAATCAAGATCCTTCCAATCGTTTTGTTAGTAGATTAAATATTACAAATATATAATAACAAAAATATTGTTTTATAGTCGTCACAGTAACGACAGTATAAAAAGGGAAATTATTATTAACGACTTAGCAGAAATAATCAAGAAAACGAATCCAGGAAACAGAGCTAATTTAAAAAATCCAGAACTTGCTGTTGTCGTTGAAGTAATAAGGGGTCTATGTTTAATATCAATCGCACCTGATTATTATAAATATAGAAAATATAATTTACTTGAAATTTGTGCTCACAAGCAAAATGATACACACGTTAAGGTATATTTATATATTTTAATGATTAACCATTAAATATTATTGACTATTTATAAATAAATCATTTTTCAAGATCGTTTTATCATTATTGCAAATATTCTATTATCTGTATGTATAGGACTCGGATACAAAGAATTCAGATACTACTGTCAAGAAGGAGACCGAAATATCAAATAAGTCTACTACTAATACAGAAGATACAATAATGCAAGACAATGAAGATGATAATCCAATAAAGTCTGAAACATCAAATATAACTGAAGAAGTAAAAGATGAAAAGTAACATCATATTTATTTCTAATTTAAAAGCAAAAAAAAACAAAGATGTTGTTTGGTTAACTTTAATGAAAAGTAAATTCTTGTAAAAAGTTTATTTCTTCGCTATACAAAATCTATTTCTAAATAGAATGTAAAGTATACTAATAGCATATTTATATTTTTATGCTATTATTGATAAATTGATATAACATACGTATTATACTATATGTATCCCTTATGTGATCTTACGAAATATTATGCATTATTCTTACAAAACGTAAATAGTACTTTACAATTACCTATTACAACAAATTTTTTCTTTAATTTTATTTCATTTGTAATAATTATTTTTCTTTAATTTGAACTGTGACAAGGGCTCCATATAAAAAAATGAAGTATGATATATTAAGTTAAAAAAAAACAAATTCATTATTATTTCATTAGGATAAACAAAAATTATTGATTTCTTTTTCTCGAACTTAATGTACAAGTATTTTATAAAACATAAAAATTGTATCAAGGTCCCATGGTGTAATGGTTAGCACTCTGGACTCTGAATCCAGCGATCCGAGTTCAAATCTCGGTGGGACCTGAGAGATTTATAATTTTGACTTTATTTAGTTATTTTTTGTACTTAAATTTAGAAATTAATAATTTTTTTCATACATATTAATAAAAACGTATTTGGAATTTTATAACGATTAATTAAACTTTTTTTATAAAAGTTAAAATAATTGGAAAAAAATCTTTATCGATAAAAGACATTGCATCTGGGTATATTTTTTAGTCATATATAAGATTCAGCGCCATCAGCTGACGGTGTCGTTTTTATGAATTAAAATTATTATGTGCAACATTAGTATGTTGGAACACAGTTGTCATTTGTTTAGTGGCGGTTAATATTAATGAGAAAATAAGATTTAAATGGGTGTGTGCTATAGTCAAAATCGAACAAATAATACTAATTGCATAAATCTTTGATTGAATTATATTTTGATTATATTTATATTTGAGATAGTTAAATGAATTGTTAAAATGTAAGTATTTTCTTATTATGATCTAACCTCATAGTCACACACAAATTGTTAGGAATATTATTATAACAAATAATCCTATTAGACAAAATTGCACATTGTGAAATGAGAGATTGTGAATTATAATATATATTTAAATTGTGTTTACAGTGTATATGTGGGTGTGTGTTTATGTGTCAAGGAACAAACATTAATTCAAAATGAGTGCACGTCTTTTAAAAGATCCTGCTACTGTAAGCAGTCGAATATTTGTAGGACATCTACAAACAGATGATATGACAAAACATGAATTAGAAGAACACTTTTCAAAATATGGAACTATTGTGGGATCACTCATTAATCGTGGATTTGGTTTTGTTCAATTTGAAGAAGAACAATCCGCTCAGAAAGCTATTCAAAATGAAAATGGTGCAATGTTTAAAGGCAGAAGAATAGGTAAGGAAGGCATTTTTTTCATTTGTTATTCTTCTACATTTTTAAACACATTGTCCAAATCTTGTTTTGTAACTTCTGTTGTTGAATCATCAAATTCATCTTTATAGATGTAAGACCTGCCAAAAAAGATTCTCAATCTGGTAACAATAATACCGGAGGGGGAGGAGGAAATAATAGTGGAGGAATAAATAATCCTGGTAGTATAGGTGGTTCTAGTTTAGGTACCGTTGGTAGTGGTCCGGGAAAACCACTGGGTAATTCCAACAATCAATTTGGTACCACAAATAATCATTTTAACAATGCAAATGACTCCTTTGGTAGCGGAAATCCAAACTTTAATAGTGGAAATCAAGGGTTTAACAATTCAAACCAGAATCTTCCTAACGATAATCAATTTGTTGGTAATTTGAAAGGTAACAATTCTATAACAAGTCCATTCGTTGATGGAAATCAGAGCAGAGATAGTACAAATGATCAATTTGGAAATATGAACCAACTAAGAGGGAATAATAATGATCAATTTAAGAATAATGGTCAGAATAGAAACAACAATCAGTTTGGTCTTGGTAATCAAAACAGAAGCGGAACTGAACAATTTGGTAGTGGTCCAGGTAATCAGAATAGAGGTGGTACTAATCTGTTTGGTATTACCACGAATCAAAATAGGCCAGGTAACAATCAAAATCGGAATCAAAATATACCTGGTGGTAATCAAAATTCAGGTAATGGAGGTGGTGGAGGAGGGAATACTCCTGGTGGAGGTGTTAGATTACGAGGAACTAGAGGAGGAAAAAATAGAAATAAAAATAGAGATAATTCCTCTGGGAATAATTTTAGAGATCGTAGTCCCATTAATAGAAATAATCGTATAGACGATAAAACTGGTCGTGATTGGGATCATAAACCAAACGACAGATTACGTAACAATTCTTTTGGAGGAAGAGATTCTTTTAATGATAGTAACTCTCGTTATGATGATTTCAAAAATTCTGGCCCTCGAGATATGAACATTAACTTTGGGTAAAAATCTTTTTTAAAAGTATCAATGCTAAATGTACAATAGTATTTTACAAAGATATGTGTTTTTACAGAAACAGCTCAAATTCAGATTATCCAACAATTACAGCTGAAAAAAATGACTGTGAAATTATAGTAGTTAATAAAGCATTAACGTAAGCTGTTCATATTTATAATTACTGATAAATGCATTTTACATACAACAACTTTTTATAAATAAATTATATATATAATTATAGAGAATATGCAGAAGCTATTGAAATGCGTTTAAAAAAAATAGGTTTAACTGTAGATCTATTATTTCCAAATGAAGATGTTCTTTTGAGTCGTGTTCTTGGAAATATAGCAAGTCGTGGTTGTTTATATGCTGTAGTGGTAACACCTATTAATCAAGAACATCATTCTCTTACACTTAACATCTTACATGGTTTATCTCAAGGTAATTAATTTTGGTTGTTTAATTCTTTAAACTCTATACGTATATACATATTTAAATAATTTTTAAATTGATTTATAGAGCACAGAAATATGCCCGTTGAAGATGCTATTAATTTAATATCAAGAGATTTTGCTAATTACAAAGCAGGGGGTCGTTCAGTTCCTCTTAATACACCTCCTGCAATGGAACGGCATCCTGACGCCATCCAAGTTCTTTTAAATATGTTAGCAGATAATCGTCAATTGACTGTACTACAATACGACAGAGTTATAAAATACCTTGAAGTTAAAAGGGAAGAACAAGTGCAAGTAGAATTGGGCGATGCAAAAGATTTACCAGCTACAACATTGACCGTTAACGATCCAAAGCAAGTTGAGCTACAATCGAGAATACTTAATATTTTGAATAGTAATAAAAGCAACTCATCAGCTCCAATACCAAGTCCAGTTCCAGCACCAACGCCAGCACCAGCTCCTGTCCCTCCAGCTAATTGGGGAACAGGTAAAAGTTATAGAATTACACTGATAAACTTTCAATTCTATATATACACTATATATACTATTTGATACTCCAATAATTTTTGTAATATAAATATTATTGGTGTGATAGTATTAATAAATCAGGATAGTCCAACAATTATTTCATATGTTAAATCAAATATCTAATAGAATATCCTATCATTAATTTTTGCTAGTTACAAATATTATATATATATATTTATTATAATTTTTTTCATTTTTTAATATTAACGTTTAATTTAATGAATAGTTTTCTGTAATAGATTTATATTGACGCATTTAGTACAGTACACTAAAGCATAGATTTATTTTTAATGCTATTATTGTTTTGCAGTAAGACTGTCGTTACATTAAGTTTTTTCTAATGACTTTTAAAGGAGTCTATTTCTTTTATTGTACTGCAGTACAAATTACATATGTTGCATAAAAAGGCTACATAAAATTTTTCATTTACTATGGAAGATAATTCCATAGTAAATACACGGTCAAAACTTACTTTTTCTTTATTCTGAAACCGCGTTAAACGGATTTTTCCTATACATTTTTCGTTCTTTTTCTTTTTATCCGTGAATAAAACTTCTTTCGAGGAAGTTATTTATGTGCGCGTTCTTACGTACAATTACGATTGTTCTTAATCAGAAAGAACGAACGAACGAACTTCGTACGCTTTGAAATAAATTTAGTGTAAAGTGGTGTTTTGTGAAATCGCGGCACAAGTGTGATCAAAGCGAACGAACTTCAAATCATACTTTGTCTGGGCTTTTACCCACCGACTTCATGAACACATCATATTATGCCAGCAGCATCAACAAATACCACATCAGCAACAACGACTCCAACAACTACTACGGGAGTTTCACAGTCACCGTTATTAAATGATCCAATGGTTCAAAAGGCTCTTGACAGTTTATTACAAGGCAATTTGCTCAAGAGTATTGGCGATCAACAACCAACACCAGCTGCACCACCACCACCAACACCGACACCTCTTTTTGCTGCTTTTCCCAATATTGGACGTTTCTAACTAGCTTCACAGTAATTCATGAAACCTTTTTTAATCACTCAAACAACTTCGTTCTTAATCACTCATTTTTTGCTACCTTATTCAATGATAAATATTGCACACTTTATAAAAGTCGTAGTAAATTGTTATACAAGGCATTTTCTTATACTAAATATTGCATACTCTGTATACCTATATTTGAATTCTTTATAAAATGCTTTTTTCTTTACATTCAATGATATTAAAACCAGAATGCTTTGCATACTATATATTTTTTTTTATATAATTAGTAGAATATTCAAAGTGTGTGTGTTTATCTAAATTACTCATGGTCATGTTACTTTCAATCATATGCATGAGATTTCTTTACACTATTGATCAATTTAATTTTGAATAGTTTAAAGGAATTGAATATTTTATTGAATCTTTTTATCATACTCAAAGTAACATTTAATAGGGATTCACATTATAATAGTAAATTTTTTTATCTGTAAATGTCTCATTCCCTAATATAAATTATAAAAGATCATAGAATGTATATATACATATATAATATGTATGTATGTATGCGTGTGTACTGCTACTATATACGAATTCGTTATGAACTTAACATAGTAAAGATTATAGTATATAATATCACCCCATCACTTTAATTTACCATTGACGTAATTTTAATTTTGTTTAATTACACATTATATCTGATATGCAATATAATAACATTATAAAAATTAATCGGCCTTTAATTGTTTTTTCTAGGAGTAGCAGTAATATAAAAATATATTTGTTTTAATTCAAGTAAAAATCGTAAAAATATTTTTTATCGATAAGAAGACAATTCAATTAAAAAAAAAAAAAAGAAAATAACGTGTAGAGTACTTTATGCAACTAAAGTTACTTTTTATATATATATAAATATATTCTCTCTTCTTTGATCCTTTTGTTTTATATAATTTGTAAACCTTTAACATTATCATAATGAACTATTAAATATAAATTTTTAAACTGTTAGTAAAAAAAATATTTGTATCCCGTAAAAATAGTTTAATTTTATTTTTAAATAAGTATTAGAATATAATAATGCGTTTGTTTCCCTTATTTCTTCTTTTCATACATTAATAATATAGATTTACTTCTTATTAATAGGAATTAAAATATACTTACTTAAAGGGTAAAGATTGTTACAAATTATATAATTACATGTACACATTAGTTTATAATTCCCTCGTATTGACACTGATTAATAAGTAAATAAATAAATGTGTATATATACATATCAGTTGCATACATATATATGCACACATATATATATATATATATATGTGTGTGTATATAATAAACAAATCTATTAAAAAATCTATTAAAGTGTCCTTAAAGCAGTGTTTATTCTCAGTGAAGTAAGCGGTAAGCATTACGCCTTCCTCTACTGTTTACTATTGTAATGTACGTATGTTTCATTGGCTACGAAAACCGTAAGTATTATCACCTTTCTCTACTTTCAATGACCTTATATAATAGGTCGTTGAACTCGTTTTAGGGTCCTCTATTATAATATGGAAGTAAAAACATACCGATCCATTTAAAAAAATGGAAGTGGCTTTCAAATGTCCGAAGGGTCTTCACTTGCAAAAAAAAACTATTATCGCCACCGGATGACCACGTTTGTACTGTGTAATATTATTTCAGCAAATATTTCTGTGAAACTTATAGTTTCGAAGATATCTAAAATATCTGAGGTGCTAATAGTTTATTGCCTCGCCCTGTATATATATGTATATATATATGTATATGTATATGTATATGTATACACATTTCTTCAAGTGATGTAAAAAATAATGTGCATGTGTTTAGTGTCCTTTAGCAAGTATACATATAACTTAAATTAAAATTTTTTTTACATATTCCGTGCCTTTTTATATTAAATGTGTACTGCTTAATATATAAACTCGTGTATTATGGATCTAAAAAACAAAACAAAAATATATATATATATATAAATATAAATAATACAAGTGCATTTTTGATTGTATCAAATAGCATTAATAATTTTCATACGTTTATAAATAAAGCAGTAGCAAAATAATTTGAGAAATAAATAATTGGCAATGCAAAAGAAAGCAACTTTATTAAAGCCAGTATATAGAAAGCTGCGTAAATAATAAAAGAAAAGTAAAGCAATTTTTACAAAGCATTATTAAATAAGCAATTAAATATAAACTAATCGAGCAATGATTATTTTCTTTAAAGCAATTAAAGTCACTTAAATTTACCTAAATAGTAGCTTTTGAGATATTGTTCTGCATGAATTATTTCCTCGCATGGTTGAGGTACTTTTTCTTCAAATAAAATATTAAGAACATTTTTTACTGCATCTATATCATACGTGTCCTTAAATAATCTTTCTTTAAAAGGTTTTAATTTTTCCACTAGTTCTTTATTTTTTGCAATTGTACCCACGTGATTGGTAAGTATTTCAGTATAACTGGGCCAATCGAATACACATGCAGGACATTGACAATCAAAAAAATAATCCTGCATGATTTTTTCTTTCCTTTCTGCACGTGACAAATATGCATATGCAGGACCATAAGTCGCGAAAATTTGATCTCCTGGTAAAATTGGCTGCAGTGCACGAGTAATCAGAGTCAGTCCTTCAAAATGTCTTAATGTATTTGGACAGCATGAATGATTGTACAAACTATGCGTCACGTATAAACCTGATCCAGATTTAATTCCTGCTTCTTGTTGTACCTAATAAAAGTAAAAAAAAAAAAAAATTAATGTAGATATAAAAAGAAAGTCTCATAAACATATTAAATATTTATACAACTTACTGAAAAACAATTTGAAGACATAATAACGCAAGCTCGAAACATAATACCACCGCAAAATTTTAAATCGGCTAATTCATCTTTCAAATAATCTTCCAAATGATCAAGTTCATATTTTTTGCCAAAGAAATTAGTTCGTATAGCTAGAAGAATAGCTAGAACAGCTGAAATACATCCAAATGCTCTGATACTAATAAACGGTCTCAATGACATATTCGTTGCAAGACTTAGAGCAGATCGAGGACTTAAACTAGACAATGCACCTTCATCCGTAAAACCCGCTGTTCTGATATCTAAAAGTAAATAATTATATTTAACACATTTATGTTATGCTATTGAAAAAATTGCGTAACCATATCAAATATAAAAAAATGATTACACTACGTTACCAAGATTGGATTCAGCAATTTTCATATCCTCTTGTAATTCCTTTATCTTAGTGCCATTTTCTGTTAATTTGATTAACAATCTAAGAATTTTAATAACCATTTTTACCTTATTTTGATCAACGTTCGCAATATTTTGTAATATCGACAAAATAGGACATTCTGTTACATGAAACATGTCCCAAGCTTCCTTCCTACATTTTTCTGAACAATATAGTGCTATTGGACAATTCGGACACGGTATTAAATTATAACATCTTGAAAGACATTGATGACAATGTGTATAAAACCTAGAATATTAAAACAATTTAAAAATTAATTCGATCATTAAAATATATCATTACCTGTCTTCGTAAATGACGTATGCATATGGATTTTCAATTGATATAATGTCACCTGGAGCAAACTTTTTGGTAGCTCTTAAGTGACGTCCAAATTCTTCAGAAAATACTATTTCGACACCATCGCTAGCAGCAGGGCATTCCTTATTTGGACCATAAGTGAGAAATAAAGGACCTTCTCTCTCTAAATATCTTGGCTTTTCCGGTGAATAACTAACATTATTAAATTGTTTTTCATGTTTTTCATGATTTTCATTATTAAGCAATAAATCTTGTTCATTTTGTTTATCGTTAACAGGCATATCATCGTTAGTTCCTGTTTTACTGTCATCTTTTCGTTTTTGACTTAAACAAATTTGATGTATCGTTTCCTCGATGTTACTTTTTTTATCCACAGTTATTTCTAAAGTATTCATAAGCTCACTGATTGCCCTCTCTCCTCTTTCCTTAAGACTTTTTCTTTTATCTTCTGGATACCCACATAATAAAGCAGCATCGATATCTATCAAACATTCTTTATACATTTTTTTTCTGAACAAAGCAGCAGATCTATTCGCATATGCATATGCCATTAATTCTTGATCATCAGCATATGCTAAACTTTTAGTATAGCTTTCTATAGCAGCAATATCATCGCCCGTAACAAAATGTTGATTACCTAAATTTAAAAAAAAAATATATATTTGCTCGTAGACGCACATACAGAGATAAATTAAATTTAAAGGATTTTGTTTACCTTCGTTTCTATATGTAATTGAATCTTCTTCATTTTTTTTTGTCAACATCTGTATATGGTAAACTAGTCTTCGCCAAATTATTCAAAATATGTCCGACAAGATCTTCACATTCCTTTTGTAAGCCATATCCTACATGCGATACATTCTTTTCCTTAAGATTTAATACTAACTCTTTTGCTATATCCATATTACAATGTTCTAAGCTGTTATAAAAATAACAACTTACTTAGAGATAAAATTATATATAACTTCAAAAGAGCTGTAAATAGTGTTGAATTTATAATAAGTAAACGATATATATATATATATAACTTCAAGAGAGCTGTAAATAGTGTTGAATTTATAAGTAAGCAATATATAACTTCTACAGAGCTGTGAATAGTATTGAATTTATAATAAGTAAACAATATATATATATATATATATATATATATATATATCATTTGAAGATCATTTGAAGAATAAATTAATACAATTAAATATTAATAATCTTTAGATTACTAATTAATATCTTTTTTTTATTATCATTTTTCTATTAAAAAAACTTACTTGTAATAAATATTATATTGTATTAGAAGTTCAGTACTCAAAGAATAACAGCCTATTGCATTGGCCAAAGTAGTGCATGCACTGAGATAAAGACTATGAGGCGAGACTAAAATTACCTCTAGGAAAATGAAAGAGGGAACACTAAAGACTGTGTAGCTACACAATCAAAGCAAGTACATTCTTAGCGTAATTTAATCTATTAGAAATTTATTATGTGGACGCTACACTATATATTTTGTATGTTTATAATAAAAGACAGGATATTTTACATTGTAAATACCACAATATATATGGCCTATAGGTAATAAAAAATATTTATGATATTTTACATATTTAAATGTTAAAAATAGAAAAAGTTATTTTTAGTATTCAAGCCAATTAAAGTTAGATTGAGATATAATGAGGATTGAATATTTTTGTTAACTTATTAAAGGACAAAAATAAAAAAATAAAATATACATAGCTATATATTTATTTTATTTAAAAAAAATAAATTTATCGAAGTATTTAATGCAAATTCTACATGGGGAAAAAAAATAGAAAATTTAGTATTTACTTGTATTATTGCAACATAAATGTGAATGTACTAACTACCTTGGCTATAATCCAAATTCACAAGTATTTAAAACACCATCGTTCTTTGTTTTTTTATATTCACTTGTATTATTTGTAAAAGAAAATTTTATGTATCTAATAATGTCCGATTAATACTTAAATATAAAAAAATATAATATAATAGTGAAAAAATAATTATTTTTCAATTTATCTTATATCTCCATTGGGGTTAAATTTTTTAAACCAAGATGAGAGGAAACTATAATATAATTATAGCACAAAAAATTATAAAAATATATATATAAAGAGAAAAAATGCATATTCACGATATACTCTTCTGTATTATTTGGTTCATATCATAAAATGACAATAATTTAAGCAATTAGCAACCAATTGTTTTAGCCAGAATAAAATGAATTTTTATATGTCAAATGATTGTTGATACAAACTTGATCTATATATTATATTAAACATAATAGTAAATAATTCAGTCATCTTCACTTTCTAAATTTATATGATTGCCAAACTTTGCATATAACTGAGTCTTCAAATCGTTCATCAACGATTTCAATTCTTCGCATTTACTTTCCAAATTTGCTATCTCTGCTTTCTTTTTTTCTTTAGCATTTTCTAAACAACTCTAAAATTATAAACAAAATTAATATATAGTATTAAAATATACAGGATGTCCTATAATTCGTGGTACAAATGAACAAGAAATGATTCTATATGAAAATACATTAATACTTGACAAATTTTTTTATCTTACTTTTCTCTTAAACAATAAACCTTGTTTAATACAAATTTATTCTACCATTTTTGATTTAATTTTTCATGTATAATCATCCTTGCTGCTCGCCTGTACCACCGTTTACAGGACACCCGGTATATATACATATTAAAATTATATAATATTGCTTTCAGCGATTGATTATAACAACCTGTGTTTTTTCAATATCTTGATGAACAAAAACTTCTCCGATATAATATGGTATTTTAACGTCGTCTTCTGCGAGAGTTAATTCATCACAAGCATCTTCTAAATTTTTCAATTCATTCTGTAAATATTAAAAAAAAAATAAAAGATACGGTTATTAAATTTTCGATCAATTTAAAACCCAATTATTAAATGACGTATAACCAAATAAGGTTACAAATTATCAGAACGATCTAAGAATAGATTATATTTTCTAATCACTTGTTTAAGTTTAAGTTCTTCTCTATAATCTTCCAATTTAGCATTTTGTCTAGCGAATCTGTTGATTTTTTGTTGATCATCATAAGTAATATGAACATCGGAATCCTGAAAACATAAAAGATAGAAATTAACCTCTGCAATATCGTAAAAAGATACACTTTTAAAAATTCACTTACTGGCTGAAATCCACCTTGTTCACTTTTTCCACCAGCCATTATTACTTATACTTATTTATATATTAATAAATTTTTATTAACTCATAAATTACTTATTTATTATAGAAAATAGTAATTTTGACGAACCGGAAAACTAAATATTTTTCCCGTTTCTCATACATTCATAAAAATTCGTAATTCATGCACATGCACTCTAAAACGTTACGCTAATACGCATGCGCTTTGAACCTTCATTCTAACGCGGCAATTATTAAGTATACGTTAATAAATAATGATATGTATATATTATATATATATTAAATGAATTAATACAAATATTATTATATATTTATTACGAAAATACAACATTTAGATATAAAATGACACAATTTTTTATTCACTAAGATGAAGATCTTTAGCTAACATACGAGCAGTAATATAGATCATTTTACTTTTATTTTGTAAATATGCATCTATGGCAGTCTGACGCATTGCTTTCCAGTTGTAAAGATCACGGAATATCGGACGAACAAATTTCAATCGTCCTATTTCTGTTGCAAATTTTAAAGCTTCTGGTACTTTTATTTCCCAACGACTTTTTATGCATAAACGTAACCACACACATCTGAAAACATATATCATTTAGAAAAATATTAATAAAAAAGTATACTTCTATTATTTAATACAAAGCTTCTCAAACTTTTCTAATTGGCGACCATGAATATAAATTCTATATTACGTTTTTTTGTTTTCACTATAATAATCTTACAGACATACTATACGTGTAGTATTTCTAAACTAGTTTTGAATTAATTTTTTATCGTTGCATATTTAAAAATTTGTTAATTATACTAAAATTTTTACAATTCTCATGTGGGATTGTAATCAACATTTTGAGAAGTCCTGATTTAACAGAGAGTTTAATATGTACTTAATTTACCTTATTTCACAATTCTTAATAGAATCCATATCGTATATACTTTGCATAACTTCAAGTTTGTTCACTGATAAAATGCGGGGAGATGTAAGTATTTCAAATATAACTGTTTTCTTTTGCAATGGCATAAGATCTTCGAACACTTTTTTTTTAAAAATTGTTGAATCTGTTTCATCCCAGTAAATCCATTTTTCTGCTAAATTAGTGCAGACTGTAGCTAAGTTTTGAGCATACTTTGGTCTGAACAATGGCATACCTGGTATATTAAACCATCTATTCCAATCCACTGCATCAAATAGCTTTAATAAAAATGTTACATATGTTTAGTATTTTATTTTTAATACAATAAGGGATAATATTTATTACCTTAATTTGATCTGGATAATATTGGTATAGATATTCTTTGAAGTCACTAGTAACAATACTTTTATATTGAAAAGCAATTAAATAAGATTTTAGAAAAGATTCAAAAGTTTTAGCTTCCAATGTTCTTTCTAAGAAAAATAGAAGTGTATGACCCTTTTCATAAGGTACAACTGAAAATGCATCATCAGGGTTAATTCCTGCTAAATCAGGAACTAATTTCGTTAACTGATTCGATTCTCCCAATGTTTCAACCTATATAAAAAAAAATTTTATTTAATAAATAATACTCATTTCATATATATTTAATACGTTTTCAAAACAAATATATACAATAATGTATCAACGTTTGATTTTACTAACACATTCTTTCAAAGAATTATATCCATCTAATGCGCTAAATTCTCGATATTCTTCATTATACATTTTTGCATATATTTTCCTCTCAACGTACATGGTGAAGCCTTCATTCAACCAAAAATGTTCAAAGTTTGCATTTGTTACTAGATTACCAGTCCAGCTATGTGCAATTTCATGAGCTACTACATTAGCTAAAGAACGATCTCCAGCAAGAAGAGTTGGTGTAACAAATGTTAAACATGGATTTTCCATTCCACCAAATGGAAAGCTTGGTGGAAGCACTAACAAGTCATACACACCTATTGAAGATAATATTATATGGAAATAATAAATTATTTAAAAAAAAAAAAATATATATATATATATATTTTTTAGAAAATAATATCATACCCCACACATAACGTCCACATATACTTTCAGCAATTTGTAACATAGTTTCAGTCTCAGCGAATTCATACGCACTTTGCTCTATATATTTTTCCTCGGCCCAAACAGTAGTTCTAGGGCCGATCTTTTTAGATGCCAATACACCTACTGCAATAGCTATTAAGTATGATGGTATTGGAATAGTTTGATTGAATGTATAAACTTTTGTTTTTTCTGTCTCATATGTTCCATTAAATATAGCAGACATTAAAGCTGTCATGTGCTTTGGTACTGCTATCTGAATAGACAATTAACTTTATTCTTTAAATCAATTTTTATATTATAATATATTAAATATCTATTTACCTGAGCAGAATAAGTGAATTTTACAGACGGCGTATCTTGACAAGGAACTATGGATCTAGCATTTATAGCCTTTAAAACATGATTAACTATACATATTGTATATATAATAAAAATAATTTTTTTCCTTTTTTATAATAATTAAAACAAAAATAAAATATTTACCTCACATTGAGAAAATAAAAAAGGATATTCTCCTCCAGCTGTTTGTTCGGGTGTCAACCATTGTAAAGCAGTTGCATCCGGTGACGTTTCATAATAAATTTCAATTGTATATCTGAAGATGAAATTTTCAACTTATTAAAAAAATATTTATAAATAAATAATATAATTAATATTATATATATATATATTAATACTATAAATAAATAATATAATACCTTATATCATTTTCATCACTTGAGCATACATGTTTTGGTAAGTAAACAACAATTCTAGAACCGTATTCAATTTTTTGATCTATTTTATAAATTAGATTAGATTTATTCTCAGCATTTTTAACTGCTGTTATGTTAAGATCACGATTATCTAAAATCTAGATATAAAGAATAATATTAAAATTAAATTAAAATGATATGAAGAAAAAGATAGATAAATGATGGAAAAGTGTAACAATTAGATTTCTTACCAATTCATTTACATCGCCAGTTTTTAACACACTTAGAATTGCTTTTCCTGACAAAATTTTTTTTTCAAAGTCAACATTCAAGTCTAATTCAATGTGAGTTATAACGGCATAATCTACAAATATTTAAATATGATAATAAATATAATACAATAAATATGCTTAATGCATATTTATCATAATATAAGCCATATTATTATTATTAATAAAAATATAAATATAAAAATATTACCTGGTCTGGCATATGAATTTGGATCATTTTTACTTAACGCCATTTTATATATATATATTTATTTGTATTAAATTATGTATAAATATATTTGAATAGATTTTTAATAAATCACAGTGACGTGGTTAAAAATAATGGATTCTTTTTACTGAGATGCAGAATGTAATAAAAATAAATCTGAAAAATTTTAATTATCATCAAAGATAAATAACATCGAAGATATTATTATTATTAAATTATCTTTTATACTTAATACCTAGTATTTATAAAGTATTACTATTCTAAAAACATTACTTAGCACATTGAAACCCGACAACCTAAGAAACATTCAAAGCCTAACGTATCAGCAATTTAAGTCCAACATGCCAGACTTATTCGATTGTTTCTGATCAATGAATATCCGCATTATTGCGGGGCCAGCGGTCAAGCGATAGAATGAAAATCCCGCATTATTAAAGGGCCGACGTGCAATGGTAAAAAGTAAATAAACGCGCCTATACATACATACATATATGTGTATAAACATATATATATATATATATATATATATATATATATATATATATATCTGTTGTTTTTATAAGGTAGAAGAGCTACCTTAAGATTATAATTAATAATATATTTTATAATATATTTTATAAAAATTTATAAATAAGTATATATAAATTATTACTTAAATCTTACCTTTTTTCGAATACCACTAATTAACGGAATAAATTTATAAGAACATTAATTCCAATAGTAGATGGCGCATCTCTTTTTCCTTCTGTATTTGTACTAACTGTCATACATCTGGCTAACTCCATAAATTTATCACTATTACCAATATACCAATAAAGAAAATCCCTGTAAAAGAAATTCATTATTATTAGTTTACAATCTGATAGGCTTTATTAATTCTAAGAATTCTAAACTTCAGAGTTGTTTTTTTAACAAATGATTATAATTAAATATATAGAATTGTCAAACTAATATTATTTATAATTGTTTAAAGAAATAGAAAGGAAGATATAATAATATAAAATTTTATTGTATCTCGTTTATATTTATTAAATAATTATGACACCAATGAGTGACAGTAGTTCATTACCTAAAACAAAAAAGCCATCAGGTAAGAATAATACTTTGATATTAATATTAATGATATTTTTAGATTATTCTGAAGATATATAATGAAAAAAATTTTTATTTCATTACACAGATCGTATTTTTGGATATATGTATATTATTTTTAATTTCCTTTTTTCTAGATAGTGCATTTAAACAACAACGTTTACCTGCTTGGCAACCAATTCTCACTGCTGGAACTGTTTTGCCAACATTTTTTGTAATAGGAGTTGCATTTATACCAGTTGGAATTGGATTATTATACTTTTCTGATAAAGTTAAAGAACGAACGATAGATTATACATATTGTAATTCCAACAGTACTAGCGGTAGAAGGTGTATAGATGTTATCGCACAATATCCAACAAAGCCTTGTTATTGCGAAATAGATTTTGTATTACCGACTGACTTTGATGGAGAAGTTTATATGTATTACGGCTTAACAAATTTCTATCAAAATCATCGTCGATATGTCAAATCTAGAGACGATAATCAATTATTAGGAATAATATCCGATGAAGTATCCGGCGATTGCAAACCATTTGCTTATGAAGTTAATGAAGATAATATTACCAAACCAATAGTCCCATGTGGAGCTATAGCTAACTCTCTCTTTAGCGATGAATTGACATTATATTCTACTAGAAATGGACAAGATGTGCCATTATTAAAAACTGGCATTGCATGGCCTTCAGATAAAAATATAAAATTTAGAAATCCGAGTGGTGATTTGGATAAAATATTTCCTCCAGAGAAATTTGCTAAACCAAAAAATTGGGATAAACATATCTACCAGTTAGATTTAAATAATGCAAGTAATAATGGATTTCAAAATGAAGATCTTATTGTATGGATGAGAACTGCTGCTTTACCAACATTTAGAAAATTATATAGAAGAGTTGATCACTCTGTAAAAGGTTTTACCGAAGGCTTACTTGCAGGAAATTATACGCTTAAAATTAAATATTGTATGTACAAATTTTTTTTAAGAAAGATAAGTTAAATTTATAATAATAATGTATATTTATATTTATTTATATATTTTATTTTAGCATATTCAGTGTCTACTTTTGATGGTACCAAAAGAATGATCTTAAGCACGACGTCTCTTTTGGGTGGAAAAAATCCGTTCCTTGGTATTGCATACATAGTTGTTGGATGTATTTGTTTAGTACTTGGCATAGCATTATCGATCATACATATAAAATATTCCAAGAGGTAAGAATTGTTATAATACAAATTAATTAGAAATCAGCTTTCATTTGTTATAAAATGAAAGCACACATTCAAGAATTCATTTTATAAATATAAAAATAATAGTAGTGTCCTATTATCTATCGAACAGTCAATATTTTTAGAAAATAAAAGAAAATATGCAATTGTGATTGACAATGAATCATTATATAATGTTATACAGCAAACTAATGTAAAGATGACAACAAGAAAATATGTTTAAGGCACCATAATTGTTCTTGTAAGTGTTTGTAAAATTGTGTTATGTTTGTCCCTGTGTTGTATGTGTTATTTGTTCAGTCGATGTGTGCATTTTATTGTCTTTATAATGCGGAATGTTTTTTATGAAATTATTTTTTCTTTTTTTATATTTTACTTGGTTTTGGGAGCATGTAATTTATTACATAACAAAAATGCATGTAATTGTTTGAATACTATTTAATATTTTAGCTGTTATTATGCAAGTATGTATTTCATTTCATATTACATTTAAATATAGGTGAAACATACTTTATGTTATGCATTATAACATGTGTTGATAAAAAATCTCTACTATGTAAAAATTAAGACAAAAGTTAAGGTTTTTCTTTTTTTTTAATTTTTTATTTATTAGTAGGTATGTATTATACAGAATATCAGGGATATTTTTATTATATTACTTTAAGTATATTATTTTATAAACTATTACAAATATGATTTTTTATGCATTGTGTATACATTTTTTTAAAATGATATTTTAGATGAATGTTCTTAGTATAAGTGTATAAATAATATAACATTTGTCGTACAATTCTTTTTTTTAGCACAACTGAGATGATTGATGTGAATCCAACTACCGAATATCAGTAAAAGTTTTAACTGGATTTAAATAAAATATTTATTGAATTTTGTTGGGCTAACTACCTCCTGTACTAATATATAAACATATAATTTTATCATATCTGTTCATATACAGTAAAAACAAAAACATAAAAAATTTAAAAATAATAATAATTAAAAAGAAGATTGGTTTTTATAAAAGTTACAATTTCACTAATTGTTTTATATTAGTAACAACGAAAAGTTATAATTAACGACAAGGGATTTTTGTGTATATCAAATATAACAAAAAAAATAATTATTTTGTATTATATATGTTATGAATTTTAGAGATTTATGTAGAGTGTTTTATACCAAATACTATATTAGAAAATGAATTTCTTAATGTTATTTTTCTTCTTATGTAATATTTTATTTTTAAGTACTTCGTATTTAAATAATATATATTTGTATTGTTTTTGTCAGTAGTGCAAGTAAATAATACTAAGGATATAAATATTTGAACGATGTTCTACATATAACTCCGAGTATAAAAAATAATACAAAATATAAGTAACAGATTTTATCCAAGGAACATAGATTTAGAAAGTAAATTTTTGTCCTTTTGATTTAAGATCTTATTCTAATTGATAGAGAGTAGCCTTGAAAAATTAATCCAATTAACAATGATACAATTTTTTCTATATATCTAGACAAAATTTTAAAAATTAATCAGTAGCATAAATTCTAATTTATAAGCATTCTCTCAACTTGTACAATTTCAAATATTAAGAAAAATAGTATGTGCCTTATTTGTAAAAGAAATATTGAATTTAGCATCTTATTTATGTCTTTGAATCTAAACAAAGATGCAATTACTACTATTCTAAATAAACGAATATTTGGTAAAATTATTGAAAGTATGTCTTTACTATCATTATAATAAATTCACAGTTTGTGCTTTAATATACTGATGTAGGTATTAAAATACAAGGATTAATAAATTTTCTAAATGTTAATATTATAATTTTCTTGTATATAAACCCTATTGTGTGTTCCTCAGTAATTATATATATACATATATTTATAAGGTACTTGCAAAAGAAATCTGTCTCTGTGTGGATAAGAATACAATTCAAATATTGGTGCCATTTGTTGTAGTGTTAGGTTATGTTCTTAATCTTAACGAGCGATCAGCTGTCTCAAATGTAACAAGTATTCTTCCTGTGTAACGTGAAACATTTAATTAATTAACAGAAGAAAATAAAGTTAAACATTTCATCAAGGTATGTTTAAAAAAAAGGAAAAACTGTTAAACGTCATTTTAAATTAAATACATGTAATAATTTAAGTTAGAAATAATATGATTTTATAAAATTATTAAATTCATTTTAATATCATTCATATTATTTTGATTTAACAGATGAACACTATTGCACGAATTGGTATTCATACATTGCGTAAAAAAATTCCAAGCTACAGTACATTACCTCCAGAAGTTGTTATATTCGCTGATAAAAATATGGTTATTTGTTGGCATCCAAATCAAGGCTTTCCTTATGAATACTCAAAGCCTATTATAGAAGAAGTACAACCAGCACCAAATACAGTATTAAAAATTGGCGAAAAAGATATTGCAGAAGTATTTAAAACAAAGAAACAGGAAGATATAGTTACAGAACTAGCTAAATTAACTTTCACTACTAAACATAGATGGTATCCTCGAAACAGAGATAAAAGAGCCAAGAAAACTAAACCCGATAGACCATACTTGTAATATATCATAAAATTTGTAAAATATATATCATGTCGTGAGTGTATTTTTTAATTTACTATTATTACAAGAAAATAAAAGTATATACTATTGTGTCTTTAAATAGATTTTTTTTTATTTTGAATATTGCACATATTATCTTTTATAATAAAACATATATGTTCTAAAACTCTTTGAAAAATATTATCAGTCTCATCAGAATATTCAAATTATTTTATCTTACATAATAGTATAAGCTTTTAATACTAATTTGATTTAAACTGGCACATTACATTAATGAAAGAAAATACTGTTTTGTAAGATGGTAGATTTGAAGAGGCTGTCGAACATTATACCAAAGCTATAATTTTCAATAATAATATTCATGTTTTATATAGTAATCATTCATATCCAAAAGCTAAGCTACAAAAAAAATTTTAAAGAATGTTAAAAAAATATTGTGGCTTTTGTATATCTTGATAAATTGAGCAAATCCATTACAGTTTATGAAAAATAATTAATGTTGAATCCTGACAATGCCCTAATGAAAACCAGTTTGTTGGACGTCAAGATCAGGTCAATGATCCACAAATCCTTACAATATTACCTAAAGAATTTTGAACTTAATTACCAAATTACAACTCTACTAAATTCATTTACATTCATTTTGACACAGTCTTATAAGTGGATAAATTATTTACAGTTATTATAACTTCTCGATATACTCTTCTAGTAAATAATTATTTCTAAGTATTAACATATTTTGTTCTCTTATTATTTTATATTTTACAAATGTTCAGGAAATAGTTGCCTTTCACCTTCGTGTAATAAAATTTGTAATGCTTTATATAACAAATATCTTCCAAATCTACATTTATCTCTTTGACTCCACGTAGCTATAATACCATAATATTCACCACTTTTACAATTAGTTAAATTTTCGATGCTTAATGTGTCTATCATTATTGCTTCTCGTGTATATGCTTCTACTGGAATTGTATTTTGAAATACATGCAAACATATAACACCATAGCCATCGTTCCATATATCTAATATATACTTAATCTTTTTATTTAATAAATATTGTTCTTTTGAAACCCATACGTTAAAAGCATCATAAAGATGAGAATAAGGTCTAGATCGTTTACCTTTTCCAATATAAAATATAGAAGAAATAAAAGTCGTCCAAATCTCTGATTCAGTAAGTTGAAGCGCACGATGTGGTAGATCTTGAGTTATGCGTGGATCCAATAAAAGATAATTAAAAGATGTTTTAGCTGTTCCTTCACGCCATTTACGAGATGGATCTGGTGAAATGAATTCTTTAAATACATTATTTTCAATTGTCCCATATGAATTCAAATCATTTATCCAATCTCCAAATGCTAACCACGGTTTCATTTGATTTGATTGATCGGATATATTTTTTAAAGGAGACAAATTTTTAATCAATTGTTTATTTTGTATGTTAACAAGACGTTTTAAATATAAATGCCTTGTCGTACTAGTAATAGGTCCAGGATTATCGCCTAATTTAGTCAACTTTTGTCTAAGAGTATTATTATCAATCATAAGCAATTCGGATGGAAAATTAGATTGTCCGGAAGAACCTTTAAAAAGAAAAAAAGAACAAAAGATATAAAATAGTAAAATTTCTTAAAAAAACACATCTATCAAGAATTTCATTTTAAATATTAACATACTTGTTTTATTCTGGCTGAAATTAGACTCGTTTCTTTCGTTATTTTCTTGAATGCTGAAATTTTAATTATAGGTATTGTAATAAAAATATAAATCATAAAAAAATTATTATGTTTTCTTACCTGGCAGGAGTAATACATTTTCGTCGTTCTACTAAAATCACTCCTTCTTCTGGATCTTCATATTTATATTCTTCCTCCACACTTATGTATGAAATAGAAGACCTAAAATGTAATTGTATATATATATGTATGTTTAACTATTATTTCCTGTTGATATAATTTCTATAAAAGTTTTTCTATAAACTTTTACATTATATAAAATACTGACCTTGATATTGAAAAATTTCGTTCTGATGCATTACATGCGTCTACCTGATTATTTTGTAAATCACTTAAATCTTGTTCATCAACATTTACTGCTATTTGCATATTGTCAATTTTAGGAACACAATGATATGCCATTGTTTTTTTTAATTTTGTTAATTTAACTGATGATTTTTTATTGCTACACTTTTCATAGAGATCATTATTATGTACATGTTTATTATTATTGTTAATACTATTTATGTTTTCTAAATTTGTTAAAGATATTGCTGGATCATCAGTTAAACTAGGAGAAGTATTGTCATAAGATAAAATATTAATATTTTCGTCATATTTGCTTTCGTTATCAACACACGTTTCATTATTTCTTGGTTTAGGATAACATGAATCATCTGACAATAACGATGATGTTGAAGTATCGCTCGAAATACGATTGTATATTTTATTTGAACCTTCAGATGCAAAATTGTTTTTTATAATTCTTTTTCCCATAAATTTTTTAATATCCTTACAAGAAATTTGTTCACGTCTATGCTTTCTCCTTGGTGTAGATTGAATCATTTCTTTTTTTTGCTCATTGTATTCGTTAGGAATTGGTGATTTATAATATTTACTTGAACATGGGGTAACAGTAGATTTAGTGTGTTTGTTTCTAGGATTATTCGACGGAGAACAACTTCTAGTATTAAATGTTTTTGTTATGTTTTGTTTTTTCTTTGTGTTTATCGGAGTATAGAAATTTGGCGAAGTACTTATGATCGAATTGTCTAGAATATTGCTTTGTTTAAATTTTGATGGGAAACATCTTTTCTTTGACTTTATAGAATTAAGATTAGAGTTAGTCTTTTTACTTGAAGATAATAATGGTAAAATATAACTTTTTTTAGGCATATTATGTTTTTTATGTTTAACATGAGCTAAGGTTGTTTCGCTAATGGTTGAATCACTTGTAAGCGTCGAAGAGAGAGAATTAATAATTTCACTTATGAGACATTTCTCCTTTTTAACATTATCATTAATGCTAAGTTTGTCAAATTTAACATCTAAATCACTTTCCCTTAAATCTTGTTTCGATGCCAAAGACGATATGGTCGAAATTGTACAGGAGTCACCTATACCACTAGATTTTTCTTCATTACAATATCTCAGAATCATTTTACTTGAGTTATTATCATTATTCTTATTTGATGATACATTTTTTTGGTATGATGTATTCAGCTATAATGTTACCATTATTCAAGACAATTTTATCTAAAATGAAATAAACATAAAGTTAAAAATTTTGAAACTACTTGAATAAAATTAACCCATTACGCTATAACAATATATGAGACTCGTAATACTCTTTACAGCTTAAACATAAGAGACATGTAATGTATCACTGAATATGGCATGCAGTTGTACATATTAAATCATAGTACAAAGGGTTATTAATAATATTTTTATATTCCAACTTACCTAATGACATTTTGTATTTTGGTTTGTCATCTTCACCTACAGTATAGCCGCAATAACTTCCAAGAAGTGTAATAATTTTATAATATTTTCCATCAAATGCATAATGAAATGGGCTTCGACCTTCATCATCTAATTGTAAAGGATCACCTCCATTTGCTAAGAGTAATTCTAAAATGCGAGTTCTACCCCAAGCAGCAGCAACATGGACAGGAGTTAATCCATCGACAGATCTATAAGGATATAATAATAATTATGAGAATTTCAAATTTAATTTTATTTAAACTAAGTTATATTAATTGATTGATATGCCTTACTTAACATTAGGATTTCCACCATGTCGTAAAAATAATTTTGTTACTTCTTCTGCAAAAATTTCGGAATCGTTACCGATTACTAAATGAAAAGGAGTAATACCATGTGTCGGAATTAAAACATTAGGATCTGCTTCTTTATTTAAAATAAGAGTTGTCACTTGTCTGTTATTTTAATCAAATATATAAATGTTAAATATTTAGAGAGAAAAAAAAAGAATTTTCATTTTGATACATCAAAATATTTATGTTCATAATACTTTACTTTATATTTGTATCCTCAAGACCATCGCAAAGCGAAGAAGCCAAAAATAATTCCCCTTTATTCTTTGGTGTAGTTAACATTTTTATTTGAGATATATTATATTTCCTTAAAAAAAAAACATTTAGAACAATATAAATAGTACTAACTTTTAAATTTCAACCAGTAAGTACACAAAGTACATGATTGGCGCTTAAATTAAAAAAAAATTGGTTTCAAATATTGCAGGTCGTTCAGAGCTGTTAACAGCGGCTCTAGTGTTTATCATTTGAACTAATTATCAGTCGAACATTACCGATGGTAAATAAGAAGTGTTTAAAAAACAAGAAAATTAAAGGGAAAATATTGTGATAAATTATTTTCTCTTGTTAACTGATAACAATAATAAAAATAATATAATTAATAATTTAATAATCTATATATATATATAAATTTTGTTACTCTTTTAATGACCATACACATACATAAATATATGATAAAATAAATATCATTTTTTATACTGTCTAAAATATTTGACAGGATTTTGTAAAATACAGAAGAAACAGTGATATAAAAATATTTAAATAAAGAAATATAAAAAAATGGATTTCATTGATGAAGTAGAAAAGTTTACGCATAAATGTTGGAAAAGTATTTTAATGGAAGTAAAAGAAGCTATTGTGTTTATTGATTCTACAGCGACAGAATGTCTTCATTGGCATACTGGTGATCAAGGATACCTTGTATTGAAAGCAGCAGGAGCATTTTCTGTATATGAATTAGCTGCCTATGATTTACATGTATGTATATATATATCCATATAAAACAATGAAAATAAGATAGATATAAATATAATTATTAGAATATTTTTCTATAGAATGTTAAAGATAATAACGACAGAAAGGCTGTGATTATTTCCACTTCTGCTTATGCTAACTTTTATGAGTATTTAATTAAAATGATAATTGAACATAATACGTTTAAAAGTTACACAATTATTACAACTGTACATTATACGACAATGTGTTACGATAATAATCTATTGGATAAAGAAATAAAGAATTATACAAAACTGAAAGATGATTTGCAAAATATCATAAGTTTTAAAGATCCATTACAGGTAATTTGTTTAAGTTATTACGTGTATATAAATTATATTCTAATTATTATACGAAAATATATTTATTACATTATTTATATGATATTATTTTATAGAATATTTCTATAGATGTTATTTACGTTCCTATATATATAAGTATTTTAACTAAGGATTTATTTACCACTCCACCATTTGCAAATTTAATGCCACCGATTAATATACCTGAGCCTAATAAAATTAAAGAAACAGAATTATGTATAAATCATTTTGTAAGTTCATTGGAAAGCTTGTTCGATCATCTGAATATTACAGAAGATATATATTCGATTGGTAAATGTAGTGATTATATAGCAGACACATTAAAAAATTTACCTGCAGCAATTAAACGTAGATCTGTAAGTATATATAATTCATCGAATAGAAAAAATTAGAATTTTATATTATTACATAAAAAAATTTACTAAATTTTATGTTAGAAACTAAATGGAACATCTGGGTCTAGAATGTCTTTAATTTTAATTGATAGAACATTAGATTTATGCGCAGCTACTAGTCACGATACAAGCTCAGTTCTGTCAAGAATGTTATGTATTTTACCACATTTGCCTAATCATACTAATGATATTGCGGTAAATATGAATCCGATCGTTTGTGAATCCATGGTAAATATACTCATATTTTTTCCTTCTTGTTTTATTATATTATATATTAATGATATTAATTTTTAAGATAGATGCACCATTTATTGAAATACCAGGATGCTTAGCAACTACCGATAAAAACTTGATCGACATTTTGATCTCAAAAAAACAACAAGCTGTTCTTTTAACTGCAAATCATTTACTTCAAACTATTTTAACAACAAAAGAAAGTCCTAAGTCTAAGATAACTACAAGAGTTTCCGTTCATAGTTTAGAAAAGCAAATGTACAAATTTAAAAATAAGAATGAGATATATTCATCATTACAATCCAGCAAACAATTACAAGTGATGTAAATTTTGATATTAATATGCCTACGATATATGTTTACGACCTAAATAAATAATTTGTTTTTATAATTATAAAATTACAGATAATTTGGGCAATTGTGCAATCATTGAAATCGGATAAAAATATGCAGATAGAGTTGCTTCTCAGTATCGAAAAATTGATAACACAAAATGTAGCGGTTAGTCGAGATTCTTCAAGTGTATTAACACAAGTAATTATCAAGTTATTATTGATTAAATTTACAAAAGTATTAGGAACACCTATATATATAAAATAAAATGAAATTTATATTTCAGTTAAGCAACATCATAAATACGCGACACAACAGAAAATTAGATACTGAAAATCTTCTTGCCTTGTTAATATATATTTATGCCCTTGCTGGTACGCAAATACATTTCTCACCTACTCAAGAACAACATTTGGAAGAATCACTTTCGACGGCTTTGTACGAGGACATACAAGTTTTTAATGAAAATACAAGTTTTACAAATAGAATTTATGAACAAATTTTATTGTTATTAGGTTTGTCTCAATAACACATTTTCATGAAAATAATAATAACGAATATGGTTTCATGTTTTGCAATATATTATAAAAAAATATTTGTTTAATTTAGGAGTTACAGATGATAAATCTGCGCAAGAGATTTCAATGAAGACGGCAAAACATTTTATGACCATGTTACATGAAGTAGCAAAAAAACGAGATGGACTACGCAATTATGTGTAATTTAAATAACATATAATTTCGTAATTTTATCAAATCATCCTACTTAATAAATTAAATGTTTGCTTATATTTTGCAGATCTCTAGTATCCGATCCTCATCCTAGTGAAATGGTTCAGTATGTTGGTATATTAGAACAATTAGTTAAGGATATAATAAATCCAAAAAGACCTAAAATTCATGATCTACACGCTAAATCATCGCAGTCCAGTATTAGCTTCAAGTAAGTATACATAATATATTTCAATTATATAGCCACCAAGCAAATAATATCTAAATTATTTTGTTTATAGTCTTTTCTCAAAAAGTAAAGCAGAGCATCATCCAGCAGATAACCAATGGATATTAATATATGTTGTTGGAGGTATTACGCCAGAAGAAAGTAAAAAAGTTCAAGAGATAGTTACGACTTATAAAACAAATTGTTCTATAACGCTTGCAGGATCTCGACTATTACAACCATTGGATATAGTAAATGAAGTACTTTTAAAATTTATGAATACAAATATTTAATTAATTTCTTTTTGTTATCCACTTGATAACACCCGTATTGATCATATAGTTGAGAACTTTTCTTTTTCTTTTCGATTCCATTAAACATAAATGTTTTTCTGAATCGGTATTTTTAATCAAATGAATTAGATAATTTAATTCTTTAGATAAATTGTTGAAAGGAATTTTGTTCATTTTAACATCATTAATGGTCAACGAACTTGGCCTTGTATAAATTGTTATAACATTGTATTGAGATGTGATTATTCTAATAATTTTGATTAAATTACAAACGTAAGAATCCATAGATTTAACATCACTACTTTCTCGATTTTGCCAATAATATGCAGTTATACTATCGATTGCCAAAATAACTATTTTTTCATTGGAAAATAATATACTCTCTAAAGTATTTAAAGTTAATAAAAATTGATCTTTCTCATAACAATTGATAATAATTAAATTATCGAGCACACTATTAATTATTTTGTTTATCGTTTCATTATTAACAGATTTGTATAAATCTGTCACAATCGTAGACATTATTTTAATCAATTTAGATATTTGAAAATGACAATCTGTATTTATTAATATCGCCGAAGCAGCAAGTCCTTTAATATGTAAATCGTCATATTTATCAGGAAGTATGCACTTGGCTAAAATATTCGTTAACAAAAGTGATTTTCCACTGGATACATTACCAGTTATTTCAATAATATCTTTATTCGTTAATCCATTAAAAAAGAGAATATTATCGAACTCTGAAACGCATATATTCGTTCTCAAGCGTGCTATTAATTGCAATCCAGTTTCTAGATTTGATTGCATTTTTAATTA